>PVKA01010590.1:0-63876 GCA_004027165.1 Ctenomys sociabilis
CCTAGGTCTTAACCATCCAGCAGAAAAGTATAAAAGTATAAAAATGAAGTATACATCGTGAGCCCATAATATTAAGCTGAGCTGTAAATGGATATGGTTGACAATTTCTTTGAATAACTCCCTATGGTTGCAGAATGCTGGACTGTGTTGGATTGTGGTGTCGAGTTCAAGCACCTAAGGTAGTTGAATGTCAACGGAGCGCCCACTTTTGACAGGTGTAGACAAAGGAAGGGTTGCAGAAAGAAAAAATCATCCTGTGTGTGTATAGACAGTACAGTTGGGATAGATAACGCTGTGTTTCTACATAATTCTATGAGAGGCAAGATCTGCACTATTGGTGGTGGGACAGGCTATTATGTTGGCTTTTAGTGCTATGGTTATCCACTAGGTAAATAATTATTGAATCTTTGACATAATTAAGCTATATAAAAACCTGTAAATATAATATCATGTATGCACCTTGTACAATACCAAAACGTTATGAAAACAGTTTGCAATGTATTATTTCATCAACTCTGTATGGTTATGGTGTTTTGAAACTGTCTGATTGACATTTGTATTTCAATAAAATAAAAATAAATGGAAAAAAATAATGAAATAAATAAATAAATAAAAGAATTCAGATGATGTTTATTTTATTGTATACAAGTCCCTTCTCCTCCTCCTCTTCTTTTCTCTTCCTTTCCTTTTCTTCCCTGACTTTCTTTTATGAGACCAGGTTTTGTATTTCTAAAACTGGTCTCAACCTCCTGGGCCCAAGCAGTATTCTTCCCTCAGCCTCCAAGTAACAAGACATGGCTTATTTCTCAGCTTTCAAGATTCCTTGTCTTTTGATAGTTTGCTTAGTTTTGACTCCTTTTCATTTATCCTGCTTGGAGCTCATTGGGATTTTTGGATGTGCAGATTAATGTCTTCTATCAAATTTGGGATGCCTTGGGCTATTATGTCTCTACCTTTTCTCCATCTCTTTTTTGGTTGAAAAAAACTATATATATATATATATATATATATATATATATATATATATATATATATATATATATATGTTTGATGCATCCCACAGGTCTCTGGGGTACTGTTTTATTTTTTTCCTCTACCTAAATTTACTGTTGAGCTTGGAAAGCAAAATTTTCATTTCAATCACTGATCCTTGCAAATCCATTCTTTTTCATGATTTGGACCACCTTATTGATATTCTACATTTGGTGCAACATTATTCTCATATTTTCTCTAAGGTCTTTAGACATAGCTTCTTCAATGCTCTGAACATATTTAAATTAACTAACTCAAAGTCTCTATTTAATAAGCTCAACATATGGGGTTCCCTGGGGAAAGTCTCTACTGAATATTCTTTCTCCTGTGCGGGGGCTATCCTCTATTGATTCTTTGTATGCATAGAATTTTTGTTGTTGTGTTAGTCACTTTCCCATCACTGGAACAAAATACCTGATACGTGTAACTTAAAGGAAGAAAGGCTTACTTTGTGTTGTAGCTTTTGGGAGAATATAGTCTATGGTTTGTTGGCTCTAAGGCAGATATCATGTTTAGCAAGGCATGGCAGGGGAATACCACTCAGTCTGTGGCAGCTAAAGACCAAAGAGAGAAGGGAAGAGCTGGGAACAAGAATAATCTTCCAAGTTTCGTTCCCAGTGACCTACCTTCGCCCAGGCTCCGCCTCCTAAGAGCACATGCAGATGCTGAGCCCTGAAGGATGAATCCACTGGTGAGAATGGTACTAGCATAATCTAATTAACCTCCAAGGAGATTTGGGGGGAGAAAGTCTAGATCTAAACTATAATATTGTTGAAAGCTGGACATTAAGAAAATAAAATGTGGCACTTTTGGAAATAAATTATTTCCTTTTGTCAGGGTAAGTTGTTGGGGTTCTGGTTTTAATTTTTGCTTTTTTTCATTATTATTCGCTTCGTGAGTTTTCTAAACTACCTCTATAAAATACTTGTTCTGTCATGTGCATCACTGAATACACTGCCCGGCTAATTTAGTAGTTTGTGGCCTAATCAGACAGAGATTTCCTTATATGTCTGGTACTATTAATTTTCCCAGACTTCGCTCTAGGGCTTTAAGTGATAATGCATGCCTTCAGCAACTGCGGCAATTTTAAGCTCTTTCTTAGCCTTCAATTCATGCTTTCACAGAACCTCAAGTTTCCCCAAAGATGAGAGCTTAGGTGTTCTCTCCTTCCTGAGTATATTTACATCCTGGGAATGTGGACCATTCTATGCAGGAATACGTACTTCCAGATTCCAAGGAATATACTATAGTTTATCAAAGTTACTAACAGAAATGTCTTCCCACAGCCTCTCCTTCCAGGTTTTTTTAGTTGGCCTATCACATGTTACAGCTACATGTTCCTCGCTACTACATGCATCCCATTGTACTGAACCACTGCTGCTTCTGTTTTCAACAAATGTCCATAGAAACCGTCCACCCTGGATGCAAACCTCAACTTGAGGTATGCATTTTGATAATGTTCTATTGAGAATCACCCCACAGGTTAAGCAAAGATGATTACCTGAAAGTGAGTCTTTAAAGGAGCCCCGACACAATTCTTCCTCTGTAGCAGCTTCCAGGTCACTGGTTTTTAAAACTACAAGCTATTTGATTTCAAAGCTACCGTGCAACTAGGACAGAGGAATGAAAAATGGGGAAGATTAAAATGACACAAAATTCACTTTTCTTAAAACAGTAATTTTTAAGAGAAATTTCCCTGGTTTCTGAAACCTTTGTCTAATTTCTAGAATTCTGACAAGTTGATTTTGAAAATTTTTTTTTACAACTGCTTTTATGGAAGGTAGAATTTTTGGAGGTCTTTATTGTGCAATTTTGGCTTATCTCAGTCATGATTAAAGATAAAGACATTCTAAGATTCTTGTGTTGTTCAAGATAGTTAAGATATTAACTTATACTTTGTGTCATGGTTAAGCTGTGCTGTCAACTTGGGCCTGTAAGCTACTTAGCGAATTAGTAAAGCACCCTTCATTAATTGCGTCTGGGTTAGTCGTAGGTCTGCAGCTCCAGTTACTATACCTAGTCACTGGTCCCATGGGTACTGTTCCTCTACTCTGCTTCATGGCAACTATTAACTAGACGTTTTCATCCATCATGGCCTCTTGTCATGCCCTCCACCATGATGTTCCTGCCCTTGAACCAGCTGGCCATGGACTGAACTCTCTAGACAAATTTAAATCTTTCCTTCTTCAAGTGGTGGGTATCAGCTGTTGTATTTCATTGGTGGGAAAGTTGATTTACTTTTTAAATATATATGTTAATTTTTTTTTTTTTTTTGCAGTGCTTATGATCAAACCTGGGGCTTTGCATATGTTAGCCAAGCACTTGATCCTTGAACTGTAACCCCAACTCCATATAGTAAAAATTTAAGGTAAACCACTATAAAAAAGAAAACCATGGTCTGCAAATATTGAAGCATTAGGATAAAGGTTGAAAATAAAAGCTTCGTTATTATAAAATAATAGAGTAAGAGATTTAAAAATGCAAAATGTCATTAAAATAAAACAAGCCAAAAATATACCCAACATATATATAATCATAATGAATAAAATGCATTAAAGTCAATGAATAAAGGGCAGATATTCTAAGTGTGCTTCAACAAGAGGCATGCTACTTTGAAGAAAAACCTGAAATGTAAGTGTATAAAATATTTGAAAATAAAATTATTAAAAAACATATTTTAGCACATATTAGTGAGAAAGAACCTAAGTATACTATCAAAACAAAATAGCTATGAGGGCAAAAAAGGTAAGAAAGCATTAGTAGGAACAGAAAACTCAGTATACTTTTTAGATCTTTGATATATTTTTGTTGTTGTCGTTTTGGTACCAAGATTCAAACTCATGACCTCACATGTACCAGGCCGGTGCTATGCTGCTCAGCTTTATCCTGCCCCAGACTTTTCTATATTTTGACTTAATTTTTGAATATGGTATGAAGTAGGGACCTAAGTTCATTGCTTTACCTGTGGCTATCCAGTTGTTCTGATACTACTTAATGAAAAAACTATCTTTACCTACTGTTTGGGGGCAGCTTTGTACCAAACCAGTTGACCATAAATGCACAAGTGTCCCCTACACTTTATTTATTTTTTTTTTTAATTTCATACAAGGTCTCATTACACAGGTTAGACTGTAGTGAGTGATCCTCCTGCTTTCAGTCTCCACAGTGCTGGGATTACAGGCATGTGCCACTATGCCCAGACTGTGGTCCTGGCTCAGCATATCCAAGGGCAGAGCCAGCACCTGAGGGCAGGCCAGCACCCAAGGACGGGGCTGGTGCAGCATGCAGTACCAGGGATCAAACCCCGGTCCCTGCACTTGCCTAAGCAGGCATTAGTCCACTGAGCTATCTCACCGGCCCTCCCTTACACTTTTAATAGGACACAGTCAAGTGTCCAAAGAATTATTCCTAATTTCCCACTCTGTAACATATAAATTAATTATATGATACATAAATCATTAAGTTCACAAACATATTAGAACAAGCAGGCAAAATTTAAAAACCTATGATGAAAATATACCAATGAATGGGAGAAAAGACAATATTGGCAAGAAAGAATGTATGGCTCATATAGGACCTGTTAAGTCCAGGTACGCTTTATTCTGAACGCATAGGGAAGCCAATGGGTAATTTTGAACAGGAAAGTGAGGGGCTGGGGAGATGGCTCAGAGGAATAAGCGCTTCCCTGACAAGCATAAGGGCCTGAGTTCAATCCCCGGTTCTGCCAAAAAAAAAAAAAAAAAAAGTCATAAAGGGCTGATGCCTGCTTGAACAGGAAAGTGAGACAAAATGATTTTCAGATTTAGAAAATCATCTGGATACCAGGTAAACTTTGCACCTTAAAGTGACAGCTGTGAAAGCCAGGAGACCATCAGGATGTAACTGAAATATATAGGTAAGAGATAATGACAATTTAGACAAGAGTGCTAGGAATGATAAGGGAAGAAGCAAGAAGATTCAGAACATATTTAGGGGCAATGTTTTGGAAATAGAGGTAAAGCTTAGGGTGTCAGAAGAGGGACAAGAGAATTTAACAATGTTCACAGCTTGAATAACTGGACAAATGGGTGTTTAATTACCTCCTTCCATTTACTGAGATTTGTAAAACTGGGAGAGGAGAGGAACCAGGTGGGTAAACCTGGAGTTGTGTAGAGGATGGCCGAGACCCTGAACTTTAAATGACAAGTCAGTGCTGGCATAATTAAGTTGGAGGTGCTCTGATGTGTCTTGTATGATGATAACTATCATATGTGGCTGAGAATGTAAATAAAAGATAAAGCATGCAAAAAAGGTTAACTGGGGGTTGAGGAAGGAAAGGAAGAGGAAGAGAGGAGGAGATTGTACCTGACTGTGTGGTTTAGAAACCCTTAAAACTGGTTTGTGGCAGAAGTTTAGAAAAGATTAGAGACAAATCTTAAAGAAGCCCTAAAATACTGTGCTTGATGCTTTGATACTGGTCATGGAAAACCAAAATGCTGATAGGAATGCAGACAGTAAAGGCAAGGGTCGCTAGATTTCAGTTAGGAATGAAGACTATATTGAAAGTCATGTATGTATCATTATGGCAGAGAATTTGTCTACATTTTGTTCATATCCTAAGACTTGGTGTGAGCTAAATGTAAAGGTGATGGACTACTTGATCTGTTGGAGGACATTTCAGAGCAGCCCAATGTCCAGGCTATGTCATGGGTACTGCTAGCTTCTTTTAGCCAGACTTATAGAGAAAATTAGGGGCAAAAAGTAGTGTGAAAATTTTCAGTTTCACCAGAAAGTCAGCCTCTGCAAACTTGGGGACAGGGACAGACCAGCTGTAAGAAGGTTAACAATAAAATGAAACCCAATATTTTGAAATAGGACAACAAACAAAATTGCTTTAAAATGTGTCAAGAATTGTTCAGACCTTAACTTTCACAAGCTCAAGGGCTTAAAAGTTTAAACTCCTTTGAACTACTTCACTTTAAAACGACAGCTCTGAGGTGTTCTGCTCTTTCAGATACCTAGGAAAGTGTTTTCCCAAGTCAGCCATCTAGGTACCGAGACATCATGGTCCAAGAGGATTTTGCGTTTTGCAGAATGACATGGACATAAGTCTTTTGCAAAGCTGGGGCTGAATTTAAGGTGTAGATCTAACATGTCCCCCCAAACTCTCATGTTTGAGAAGTGACTACATTATAGGAATTCACCCAGGGATGAGTTTAGTAGCTGAATGTGCTCTTAGGAGATGGGTCACTGGAGACGTGATCTGGAGAAATGCATCCCAGATCCTCCCTTCTAACTTTGCTCTCTGGCTGCTCTCAGTTGAGCACCTTCCCTCTGTCATACCCCTCTGCCATGTGTTTCTGCCTTGTAGCCAGCTGACTCTGGACTGAACCCACAGGAAGATGTGAGCCAAATAACTCTTTCCTTCTTTAAGTTGTGGGCATCAGTGTTGAGTCCCAGTGACAGGAAAATGCCTAAGTGAGGCCAGGAGAATGTAAAGGAGGAAGCAAGGGTACCAGTGCACAAAGGTCAAGTACTTTTCTCAGTTCTATACTATGGATATTAAAAAAGCCATTGTATAATCAAGATACAAATTACATATTTTGAATATAAATGGACACTGACAATGGACCTTATATCTCAGAAATAGGTATATTATATAATTATATATTAACGTTATCACTTTTCTCTTGTTACTGAAGCAGACTACCCAAAATTAAGGGAAGAAAGTTTTACTTAGCTTACAGTCTGAACAGGTTTGAGTCCATAGTTGTTTGGCTCCAAGGCAGGGTAGCACACGGAAGAAGGGCAGTAGTTCATGGTGGTGGAAGACAACGAAAGCAACAAGAGCAAAAGAGAAAAATCAAGGTTCTGTCTGTCCTTTTTATCTTATCCAGACTGCTGGAATTAGTGTGGTGCCAATCCAGTCAGTGGACTAATCCAGAAATCACTCACTCTTAATCTCAGCATCCTTAATCCCAGCATTATACTATGAATCAATCACAAATTTTAGACTCAGGTGCCTCTGAAAAAGGTCCATCTAAAACTTCATGAGGCTTTGGTGGAGGGCACATCCAGACACAAACTATAACATTTATCTATATATTTCTGGGGCAAGATACTTATATTTTATAGTGTTTCTGGGAAGATAACATAAGTTATTTCTGTAGATGGGCATTTAGGCCACTGTAACTTATTTGTGCCTTCAGGGCTTGATATTGATAGCTAGATATACATATAGGTATAAATACCATTGACAAAATATGCAGATGGCAAGCTAAAGACCTAGGAGTTCTAGGAGTCTACTTTGGTATAGTATTAGATCAAAGATCAGCATGCTTGAGACCCAAGCAGAGCCAATACTTTAGTACAGGAGTAGAGGAAGAAAAAGTGACTACTAGTTCAAAGAAGTCGAATAGGAGAGTATGGCAGCTTTTTTGTTCTATTTGGGCTTTCAACTGCTTGGACAAGGCCTACCCACATTAGAAGAACAATCTTCCTTCTCAGTCTATCAGTTCAAATGTCAATTCCACCTAGAAATAAGCTTAACTAAATGTCTGGGCACCCTGTGGTCCACTCAAGTTGACTCATAAAATTTGCCACTATGGGCCTACAAGTAAATACACTGAATGCTCTCTGGTGGGTGCTACATTTGATAAAGATCTGCATACTTTGTGCCAACAGTCTGACTACTCACAAGCTTCTTCTCTATGCTTCCTTGTCTCTGATCTGTTAATGCTTTGTCTAGGCTCCTGATCACAGACCTCTATTAAGGAATAAGTATATAATTCTCATCTATGGCTACTTCTCCACACAAAGTAGTAGACCAGTTGTTCCACTCACAACTTTCCTATTGGGAAGATTTTCCCTGACCACACTTGCTCAAAGCCATCCTTAAATGTGTACATAATGTGGTCACAAACATATTCAGTTTGCACCCATATACCTTGCTGACATCTTTGGAAACCAAGATTGAACTTTCCTCTTCTCCTTCAACATGCTTTTAGAACCTGCCCCCACATAGATCCTTCTATTAGATCTGCCCCAGTGGAAGAGTAGCTGCGTAACTAATAAGTGGCATAGGAGCTCATCCTACCTGCCTCTGCATTGTCTTGTGTCTTCTAGGCTTGGTTAAACTTTGTCCTGAATGTAATACTTCAAACTTTTAATAAACAACTCCTTGGCCCATCTGTCTTTATGACCATGTTGGACAAATCCCCTAACGGCTGTTTCAGGCCCATGGTTAAATGTTCTGTCTCTCAGGGCCAAGGCTATGCCAGGATATATTTCTCAATGGCATGGAGCAGTCTTCTGGTTTCATAGCCTTAATACAGAATAGTCTACACTCTGATTTTTCCACTGGAGGTTATTATAAGCTCCATGATAAATAACCTTAAAGGCAAATTCTCACAGGTTTTCTTTAAAACCATCTATGAATAGAAATAGAAAACAATTTGAATGATAGATATTATACTACTCTGAAAACCTTGATCAACCTACAAGTTCCCATGGAAATGGGTTGGAGAAAGTATCATCTACCAGTCCTCCAAATACATTTGAATCTGGAACCCTGCTTGAATTTCAGCAAGGTCCTGCTCTAAGACAATACAATGAGCTCTTACAAGAGTGGTTCTCACATGTTATCAGACCACAGGAATAAAATGAGGTATATTAGCTCAAAACTCAAAATCATAAGGACTTAAGTTTCTGCCAGTTTGATAGTTTGAACCTCAGGAGCTCATTAAAAACACCCTGTAATTATTTCTGGGAGTCTGCACAAGGGATGCTTCCCAAGACCAGGCAGTCACATTTCTCAATTCCAGGAGGCAGGGCTGACTTGTATTTTGGGTGAACGGCACTCCCCTAGTACAACTGAGTCACACTAAGTAAAATGTGGATGGTGCCCTCGAATGATATGATATTGGTACCATACCTAGTGGGTGTTTAGAAGCCACACTCAGGATCCATCATGCTTTTTCTCTTCTACTTCAGTCAGACCTGGCCATTGTCCAGTACCTTTGACATTTTAGAGGAGGATCACTGATATCAAGTACCCTTTATGGGCTGCCCACTATTCATGCCATGGTTGAAACCCCCTGATATTCTCAGAGCCATTGTTTGCACATGTACAGATGTGAAGAGAAAGGCCTGTTTCCCACATCCATGACATTTTGCTTCCTAGGTTCTAAAACCTGTGCCTTACAAAATCTCTCACCAAAGCATCCTGTCAGCATCTCATCTCCTTCACTCTTCACCTCCTGCCAGCATCTCTCAACACTGTCCTTGCACCAACCACAGTATGACTTAGAAACAAAATAAACCACTTGTTTTGGTAAACTGTCTCAATACCCAACCCACCACCATCTCCAAACACCTCCTCTAACCTCCATCCAGAAAGAGAAAGAAGTCAGGCATGCTAGCACACACGTGTGACCCGAGCAGTGCGGAGGAAAACTGCCATGAGTTCAAGGCCATCCTGAAATGCATAGTGTGACTTAGTCTCAAAAACCAAAACCCAGGGCCAGGCATGGTGGCACATGCCTGTAATCCCAGCACTTGGGAGGTGCAGGTAGGAGGATTGTTGTGAGTTTGAGGCCAGCCTGGGCTGCAAAGTGAGTTCAAGGCCAGTCTGAGCTGTATAGCAAGACCCTGTATCAAAAAGACAAAAACAAACAAACTTACAATCCTATTTAAATTAGAACACAGAGGCTTTGCAGTTATTTTATAGTGATGTTATTTTTTGAAAGATAAAAGGCGCCTGACTGTTTATCTAGATTCACTCTAGAAGCAAAACTGGGTATTTTTTTAAAAAAAAACCTTGGTTTATCAAGTATATATCATAGCTCCAAAACAGTTTTCCTAGGACCAAGTCTCCCATGGAGAATAATTAAGGTATATAGTGCTGAAACATGACAGTACAGTAAACCCTCAGGGACAAAGAAAGGAAAATTGGTTTTATATATGTTTCCAACATGGAGCAAGGTCAGATTGCAAGGGAAAGTGTCTTAAGAAAATTTTTAACAGTCTTAAAGTAATTGTTTCAGTTGCATGTCATAAAAACCTTATGCTTTATTATAGATGCATCAATTCAATGAAAGGAACAGAGATAACTTCATACTTTATAAAAAAAAAAAACAAAAAACAAACATCTATTTAAGGAGTAGACAGATAGCTAAGTGGATTAAAGCGCCTGCGTAGGCAGATGCAGGGACCAGGGTTTTAGGCTAGCCCCACCCCCAGGGTGCACTGAGACCTTGATTGAGATTGGGTGTGGTGGTGCATGCCTGTAATCCCAGCACTTGGGAGGCTGAAAACAGAAGGATCACTAGGAGTCCAATCTGTGTAGTGAGACCCTGTAGACTCTGTACTAAATACATAATAAAAAATAATAATAAAATAATAATTTAGTTAAGAAGACAGCTGATGTTCATTTTGAACACTTTAAATAATTAGCCCTACCTACTCTTGAAGCAAAACACTATTACACACATACTTTTCTTGTGTGTACTTGGTCTTTAACTTATTTTTAGCTAGAGACATCCCTTGAAGCACCCTGGGCTTAGGGTTGAGTGTTTCAACTTTGATCTATATATTCAAAAACTTCTAAAAGTAGAATAAAGCTGATGATTTTATTTACAAATGTCCTATAACTGAGTAACAATACAATTCATCTTATAGTTGGGTCTTGCTTGGCTGCCTGCCACCACACCAACCCTGTTCCTGCAATAATTTCCTGCCCATAAATTTTAAGTGGCAGTTTTAGCCCTATTTTCCTTCAATATTTCAAAACTCATTGGGTCTAATCTCATCTGGACCAACCCAGTACACTAACAATATTTTTCAGATGTATTAAATAATATGAAATACAGAAACATAGAGTACTCAATCCAGCTTTCCTGGCTCCTGAATTTCCTAACATCTAACTTCTTTCACTATTTTAGAAACTAATAACCTTTCCTAAAGAGTGAATAAATCAGGCAGGGTATATTTATATTCATAAATTAAGTTCTTATATCAAAAGTGCCATCTATAAAACCATACTAATTCTGACAGCATCAGAGAGCTACATTAACACAATAAATAAAGGATCTGAATAAAGAGAATATTTGCTTCCCAGAGCCATTAATTACTTTAATATGTGAAATACATAAATTATGGTTGGCATATATTAGCAATATAAATCAATAAACTTCTAAAATGTTACATTAACATTTAGCTTAAATGATCTAATATTAAGTCACTAAAATAAAAGTGTGAGGAAGTGACCAGGGCAGATACTAAAACCAGAACTTCAGATATAGGAGCAGAAGAAATAGCTAAAGAATTATCACAGTTATAAATTAAAAAGCTTTCGAAGGGGAAAAACCCATATTTTCCCTTAAGTGAGGACAATTAATGAGAAATAAAATGTTAATGTGAAGGTACAGACATTTACCAATCTTATTAAAAAAGCTTTTGAACTAGCTGAATTTAATTATTAAAAATGACTACCAGGATTGACTCGTAGCTTTTTTTTATATTTGCAACAGAGAAAGAGGTTAAAAGATAGTAGGGAAAAAATGAATTTTTAAAATATTTCGGGTTAAATCAGCACTTGGGAGGCCGAGGCCAGCCTGAACTACACAGCAAGATCCTGTCTAAAAACAAAAAGCTCCATGTGTGCTTGTCACCAGCTGGTTATAGACTGAAACCTCCATAAGCTACTGGTGAGGTAAATGAAATTAAAAATAAGATGAAATGTAATATACCTGGATCAAATACAAGATTAAATCCAAGAACAATACTACAAAAGCAAACAAACAAAAACCACCGTCAAGGAAGCTACACTGAACTCAGGACAGCTTCCTAGGCCTTGGTGAAACCCGATACCCCCAGGCAGGGCCAGCGCTCCACCCCTCCTCCTTTCTCCAGAGCCTTGCTGTGCCTCCCTCCCCCAGGGTGCCGTGCTAAATCTCAGACAGATTTACAGTCCCAGTGAGCAATACCCTGCTCCCTGATAGGTGTCCGGCACTGCCCCCCAACCTTAGAGGAGCCTCACCGATCCAAGCCCCACACGCCCAATATTGAGGGATCCCAGGGAGCTTGAGCCCACCCAGCCCACCAACACTGGGCCATGCTGTGCCCCAGACAGCATCAGGACCCTCAGCTACCTGCACCCTGCTCCCACACCATCTTGCTGAGCTTTGGCCAGCCCCACACCCATCAACTCCAAAGCCAGACTGAGCTATAGACAGCACCCCTGAGTGCTGGTGAACTTTGGGAGCTTGTAAAAGTGTTCAAATAGGAGCCGGGGAGATAGCTCAGTGGAATAATCACTTCCCTGGCAAGCAAAAAGGCCTGAGTTCAATCCCTGGTTCTGCCTAGAAAAAAAAAGTCAAAATGAAGGAGCAAAAGGCATCTCAGACCTCCAGCCCACCCAGAATAAGTCCAGCAGACAAAGACCTATGTCTTTGGAAGTTGGAAGTCACACACATGAAATTTCTGAGATGACAGCAGCTGAGGTTAAAGAAAAAAAAATCTTCATCACGCTATAGAAGAAATCAGATCACAATCTCTCTGGCAAAAAATGAAATGACAACAATCATGAAAGAATGCTCAAGGCTGGGGAGATAGCTCAGCAGCCTAAGCACCTGCCTGACAAGCATAAGGAAGGTCCTGGGTTCAATCCCCAGTACCAAAAAAAAATTTTTTTTGCTTAGTGCATCTAAAGTCATACATGAAAAAAACAAAGAATAGAAAAATGATGGAAACATTGAATGAATAATACAGGAAAGATTTAGAGAGCCAGGCATGGTGGCTCATGCCTGCAATCCCAGCACTTGGGAGGCTGAGGCAGGAGGACTGTTGTGAGTTCAAGACCAGCCTGAGCTACAAAGTGAGCTTAAGGCCAGCCTGAACTGCATAGTGAGACCCTGTCTCAAAAAGACAAAAAAAAAAAAAAAAAAAAAAAAAAAAAAAAAAAAAAAAAAAAAAAAAAAAAAAAAAAAAGGAAAGATTTAGAATGAATGAAACAGATATATAAGAAATTTAGAATTCCATTGAAGGCTGGAAAAATCACTTGAATGAAACTGAAAAGATAAGACTTTCAGACCATGGAAGATGGCACTGCAGCTAGTGAACATGAAAGGAAAGATCTCTCAAAAATAACAAGGAACAACTGCAAGAAGATGTAAAGAAAAACAATGTAAGACTGGTAGGTGTCAACAAAACAGCAGGAATCAACACAGCTGACATATAAAGGCTCTTCATAGAAGTAATAGCAGAAAATTCTTCAAACATAGGAATAGAATCTGACATGGTTAAATGAGGCATTAGCCATAACCAGAATAAATCAACACCCAGACACATAATAATCAAGATCCCAGAAATTCAGCAAGAGAACAGAATGTTAAAAGCTGTTAAAAAAAAGAGATCACCTGTACTGAAAAGCCCATCAGAATCACGGCAGATTTTTCACCATAAACCATCAACTCTTGAAGGGCTTCGAAGGGCCAGCCAAATAGCTCAGTGGATTAAGGCGCCTGCAAGCAGACACAGGGGACAGAGGCTCAATCCCCAGGCTGCTGTGCCAGCCCTGCCCAAGGGGCACACTGAGACAGCAATTGAGACTGGGCATGGTGGTGCATGCCTGTAATCCCAGCTCCTGGTAGGCTGTAATAAGTGGATCACTATGAGTAAGATCTAATAGTGAGATCCTGAATACCCTGTAGACCCTTCCCTATAATACAAAAAAAAAGAAGAGCTTACAGTAAGATATTTCAGGTCCTGAAAGAAAACAACTTCCAACCCAGACTGATGTACCTGCAACTATCAAATTTAATGAAGAAATAAGGTACCTCCATGACAAAGATATTCTAGAAAGAGACAAAAATGACCACAACTTCAACAACAACAATAGAAAGGAACCACCAATCAGGACAATCAATTAAACAGAGGGGAAAGTAGGGAACCTACAGCAGGAAAATCATATGACAAAGATAACCCAAAACATATCAGTTATAACCATGAATGTAAATGGCCTCCATTTACCAATCGAAAGAAGCAAACTGGCAGAGCGGATCAAGAAGCAAAATCCAGCAATATTCTGTACACAAGAAACACATTTCACTCAAAAGGAAATGCATAAACTGAATTTCAAAGGATGGAAAACAATACTCCACGGGACAGGAACCCAGAAAAAAGCAGGGGTAGCTATTCTGGCTACTGACATTTGTGAATTTCAAACCAAGAATGGTCAAGAGAGATAAAGAGGGTACTTCATACTTGTTAGGGGAAAACAGCAAGAGAAAGAGACAACAATCATAAATGTATATGCACCCAACGTAGGCGCACCCAACTATATAAGGCAAATTTTAACAGAAGTGAAAAATTAAACGGGCAATAACATAATTATAATGGAGGATTTTAATAGCCCATTGTCACACAGAGATCAACTATGGAAAAAAAAATCAGCAAAGAAATATCAGAACTAAACCAAACTTGTTAAGAAATACTCAGTAGACCTTTACAGAGTGCTCCACCCAAAAACATCAGAATACACATTCTTCTCAGCTGCACGCAGAACATTCTCCAAAATAGACCATATAGTAGTACATAGAATATGCTTAAGTAAATGCAGAAACTGAACTTATTCCATGTGTATGACCATGATGCAGTGAAACTGGAAATCATTAACAAAAGAAATAGCAAAAACTGCATAAACACATGCAAATTAAATAACACCCTCCTGAATAATCAATGAAATTAAAGAAGAAACTAAACAATATTTACAATCAAATGAAAATGCAGATACAACTTAACAGAACCCCTGGGATGAAAGGAAGGCAGTCCTAAGAGGGAAATTTGTAGCAGTGAATTCTTACATCAGGAAAACAGTCCAAATTTGTAGCAGTCAATTCTCACATAAAACAGTCCAAATAAACAAGCTTAGGCTGCACCTCAAGCTTCTAGAAAAAGAACAAGTCAAGCCCAAAAGCTAAACCTTAGAAACACCCTAGTATCCATCAACTGAGGAATGGATTTAAAAAAGAAAAAAAAAAAAGATGTGGTATTTTTATACAATGGAGTATTACTCAGTTATTTAAAAAAAAAAGATAAACTGCTTTGTAGATAAATGGATGCAACTAGAACTCTTATTCATAAGTGAAATAAATCAGACCCATATGTAAGTATCGTATTGTCTCACTAGCATAAAAACGTGAAAGAGTAAATCGAGTCTGAAAGGTACAGTGGATAGTGTGAAAGGGAAAGAAACTGTCCCAAGGGAAGGAACAATTGGGGTTAGCGAAAGGAGAAAAGAAAGAAGGAGGAAAGAAATATGTATGTAAGGGCTGGGGAGATGGCTCAGTGGAATAGGTACTTCTCTGGCAAGCACAAGGGCCTGAGTTCAATCCCTGGTTCTGCAGAAAAAAAAAAAAAGAAATATGTATGTATATACCCAAGATAACTTTGGTAATTGTACTGATGATTTCTGCTGGTCTGTTCAAAGGAGTAGTTATTGCTTAATCTTTTTTCTCCTTTCAAATTTTTAATAATTTTTTAACCAATCTTATAGGCTTATATCATTTAATCTGAAGAACTAATTAGAAGTCAACAATATGCAGTATAACAACCACTGTTGAATTCCTATCACATTATTGAGTGAACTTCTGTATCATGTCTAACATTTTTTTTTATGATTTTGTATTCTCTTTAAAAATTAAAATAATTAAAAGTCAGGTTAAGTAGCTCTTGTGGTAGAACGGGAACTGTAGAGCTTCGTGGGGGACTTGCTGATGTTGCATTGTTCATGACATACGTAAGTGCACACATCTAGCTGGATACTCAGTTGAGATGATGTGGAGATAGCTCCACTGGGATAGAGATTACTTGGTCATTAATGTAAATAAAATCAGTGTAATGAATAAGAGAGTAAAAGGAGCTCTGCAACAGACCATGTCCCTTCAAAATTTGTATGTTAAAACCATGATCCAGGGCTGGCCAGATAGCTCAGCAGACTAAAGCACCTGCTTAGGCAGAGTGCAGTGGCCAGAGTTTGATCCCCTGAGTGCCATGCCAGCTCCACCTGTGGGGCATACTGAGAAGACGACTGAGACTGGGCATGATGGCGTGAGCCTGTAATCCCAGCGCTTGGGAGGCTGAAAACAGGAAGATCACTACAAGTGTCATCTATGTGGTGAGACCCTGTAGACCCTGTAACTAAATTTAAAAAAAATCATGACAATATAAGGAGGTACAACTTTGAGGAAGGTCCTGTGGGTAGCACACTCATGAATGGGACTGGAGCCCTTTTAGGGGATACCAAGAGCTGTTGCATTCTCTTTCTGACCCACAAGAATACAAGTGATAGTTTGTGGCCTAAATGAGGGTCCTCACCAAATATGACTATGTAGACCCTGTTAATTTCTTTTTATAAGCCACCCAGGTAATTCTTTCTTACCTAGAATTCAGATAAGTTTTATGCACTGCATTTGGTTCTTATAGATTTCTCTTCAAACTTTTAACCTAGAACAGTCTCCTTTTGACTCCTTTTTCCATGAGATTTAATTTTTAGAGTTACTTACTCATACTTTGTAGAATGTTCTACATGCTAGATTTGATTATCTCCTTACAGTTGTGCCCGAGTAAAGCTGTTTTAAACCCAGATACTACATAGATGCCCCACCATATGAAGACTTATAAATACAGTGGTACCTCAGTTCATGAACTTCTTTCCATAATTCCAGTTCCCAACTGAATTGGAGAAGAACCAAATAAAATTCAGTGGTAGGTTTAGTGTTGACCCTATGGAGAAATTTGATTCAGTTCTCATCCAACTCAGTTTGTAGACAGAATAGCACAAAGAATTAAGCTTGTGAAATGAGGTACCAAGGAGTATAACCAGCGAGTTAGACTATTGTTGGAGATGCTAAGTTTGATACCTTGTTTAAGGTGGTGACTGTCACACTTCTGGTTGTAAAGGTACACTTTTCTTTCTATAATTAATAAAGGGTCTATGTGATGGCGTTATAACGCCATGAAACTGTCCTATTTCCCCAGTGTCTTATTATCTGAATAATAATTTTAGCAATTACTGATGGTTCTCACCTGGCATAATTATTACACTGGAGGTTGCAATGGTGATTTTTAAAAATCTGTCATTCCTTCCTATAATTATCTAGGATTCTTCTCTAAAGATAAACTTTATTCCCCATCATACTCAGTGCTTTTCTCCATCCCTCTTGGTATCTCCATCTCTGTTTTTCTTTTATTACTATAGGCTTATGAATTTTGAAAAGTGTCTATGCAATAATCCATTACTGTCATTATTATTCTCCTCCCAATTGTTCTATATTGGAGCAGCGGGAGTCCTGCAGTTGGCTCTTTCTGACATGACCTCGTAGTCTTTGACTCCCTGCCCTTAAGAATATACAGCTCATTCTATGCAGGCTCAATTTATACATTCCCTGTTTCAGACCTAGAATCACTCATTTTTGCAAGGAGTTCTGATTATTTTTAATGCAGAATTATTATTTTAAATCAACATCTAGGAAACAAATATATTTACTGCTACTTCTAAGCATCTATTTTACTGAAAAGCTAAGAAGTCACACACACACACACACACACACACACACACACTCCTATCTTCATGCTGCTACCCCAAATTTAAATCAAACACCAATGTCTGTAAGTATAATATCATGTATGTACCTTCTATGATACCAAAATATTATGAAAACAGTTTGCAATGTATTAATTTATCAAATCCATCTTGTCAAGGTGTCTTAAAACTGTCTCATTGATATTTGTACTTCAATAAAATAAAAATTAAAAAAAAGACTGAAAAAAAAATAAAACGCCATGGAGTTCTTCAGCTTTTTCATTCTCTATTCATTTTATCCTATATTAAAAACTCTGATTCTCAATATCAACATATGTTTCCCTTTTCTCTATCCCACAGTAAATATTTACTCATAGTTTTTTTTTTTTGTTGTTGTTTTTACAGAGCCACACTCTGCCTACTGCGCAGAAGCAGAGGCACTAAGAAGTATGAATAATAAGAGATCTGTTGCAGGAACTTGATTGTATGCAATTGTGGGGTTGTCTGCACAGATTACGTGAAGCTGTGCTTCTGTGTTTGCTGCTGGAATCTAAAATCGTCATATTAGATAGAAGAAGGGAAGATAGAAGCCAAGTGGGAGAAGCACGCATAAGGTCAAGTTGGTGAGGTGGAGCTGGGATCTCTCAGGAGGGGCTCTAATCACACTCAGTGCTGTGACTCCCATCCCAGCTTCTGTGGCAAAGGATCCTTCAGGAGAAGCTGGCACCCTGTGCCACAGAATTAGATGTGCATCCCGTTGAAATGGCTGCAGTTCACATTGTCATTTGTGGCTGCCAGAAAAGAACCAACCTGGGTCTCTAAGAGCAGCCTCACAAATACATTTCTTACAATCTTGGTGAAGGGAATTGGCTTTGGATCCTCTGGGAGGATCTATTTAAGGAGTGGCTGAGTAAGACATACAGGAAAGAAAGGAATTCTGGGAGGCCCGTGCAGTGGAGCTAATTTGACATAGTGTAAAACTACAGAGAACTACATTCAGATGATACTGGAATTAGTCATTTTCTCTGTGCAGTTTTCTTATCAGTTTGCTATATAATTAGGCTCATTTGTTTAGATTTCACTTTTTATACCTTTTTTCACTTATTTACATGTCTCACAATATTAAGATATATATTCAGAGAAGTCATACTTCCAGTCTGTCTCTTACCCATCCCTTTCTGTTCTCATTTTCATTCTATTAAATACACACATACACACACACACACACACACACACACACCCTGAAGTAGCTTCCCCTGATGCAAAAGGACAAACCTATAGTATTGATTTTTATATATTCTGTTTTTCTATACACACACCAGTTTTAATTACAAATTAGATCCAGTAAGAGATGAACAGAAATAACAAAACAAACAATTCTAACAATATACTATAATTAACTCAACAGCTTTGTTAGCATTGTGCTTTAGAGACATTATAAAGTACAAAGAGGGTGACTTGACCAGAAGCATTGGGACATTATGACAATTGATGTTGACTACTCAGTGACTAACAGACGGGTAGCATACAGTAGAGATGCACTGGCCAAGTGGATTCTTTACAATCAAGACAGGATAAAGCAGGATGGCAGAAGATTTCATCATTCTACTCAATGGCATGCACCAGAAACCCTACAAATTGTACCTGAAAATTTTCATTTAACATTTTCAGATCACTGAAGCCAGAGGAAGCAAAGCCACAGACTGACAGGAATGCTCTAAAACTATAGTTTTTACTTATTTTTTTTCCAACAGGTAACAGAATGTATACTGTCTTTTGTACCATGCAATAAAAGCGAACTTAAAGTTAAAAACTTTAACACTGAAAAGTAACAAATTCACAAAGAAGATTTCAAAGATTTCTATCCCTTATTAACATATCCAAGAATAGTAAACAAAATGTTATGAGGTAGGCCAGAGAGATAGCTCAGCGGTATAAGTGCCTGTCTGGCAAGCACAAGGTCCTGAGTTCAATCCCTGGTACCAAAATTAATAAAAGATGTTATGAGGTAAAATAACATTTAGATGGAAATGAGCATTGTTAAATGTTAGCAATATGATATCCTAATAAATTTTATGCATCTACAATCAAGGTCTTCTCTCATGGGCCAATATTAGTCTGGGAATGTACTAACTATATTAGTGAGGTCCTTCCTCATAATGAAAGTATTTAGGCAAAATCTGGTTATTCCACAGGGGGGATTCCCAGTGTGTCTCAATGGGAAAGCTACCCTAAATCAAACGCATGAGTCTTTTTCATTCATAAATAGCTACTGAGAGTGACCTTCTATTACATAATACTGTATGTGTTGTTCATAAAATGACCTTGATTCATGAAGAAGACACTAAACTGCGATCAGCTACACATCACTGAATTTCAGTGGAGCTCTAAAGACTTATAGGAGGCTGTTTCCCTGTCTTCCAGGAGTGGGCAATATTAATTTTGACTGTGCAGGTCTGGCTGACCGGTAGGACTACCCAGTGTATATTGGAATACTAGATTTAAGGGCTGGGGAGATGGCTCAGTGGAATAAGTGCTTCCCTGGAAAGCACAAGGGTCTGAGTTCAATTCCCAGTTCAAAAAAAAAAGAATACTGGATTTAAGACAGAACTGCTCTCTAGAAACAAACTTATATTCAAGGAAGAAAGGGTTAGAGATGGCAGTAAGTTCCTCATGTTATTTCAGCCAACTGGAGGAGCGGTTCTAAGGCTCACCTAGAGTTACTTTCCAACTTCAAAAGGAGGTGTTCACCCTGTTTCTGCTCACAGTACAACTTGGCTTGGCTCAATACAGGCTCCAGGAATACTTTTTGGCACAGAGGGTTTCAGGATGTCAGAACTGCCCATGGAAGCATTGAGATCAGGGTTGGGGGCCGGGGCCCAGGAAGACACAGAACATATCCAATAACAAAGAACCTACACATGTGTTTGCATGCACTGGAGGCCTCAGATGCTGAAAACAAGTAGGAAAAGTCTTTTCGTGAGCACACTAAGTGGTGAATCTGAGTAATAAGGGGGAGAGAACAATTGGGTGAACACCTCCTTGGAATCAGATAAGGGTGACGAGTGGGTTCTGCAGGGGAGCCAGTCCATTATGCTAAACAAGGGCTGTAGTGGTTTTTAAACAAGTCCGGAAATTCTCTGGCACTTCTCTCGTTCAAAAGTGAAAGATCTCTATCCACTTTCTTGAATTAGAGACTTAGTCACTTTCCTATTTCTAGTAAAATGTAGCAGAGCTGACACTGTATGGCTTTGGAGGCTGGATCATACATAACATGCAATGCAGCTTTTACTTTGCTTACTAGGACACTAACTTTTGAAGCTTTTAGCTGCCTTGGGAGAAATCTGACTACCCTGAGGCAGTCCTGTTAGACAGAAGCTCAGGCCATACAAAGAAAATACATTTAGGTGGTTTGGATGACTGACCCAGCTGAAGTCCCAGTTTCAACCACCAGTCACGTCAGTAAAATGCCTCCAGAGTATTCCAGTCCCTAACTACTGAGACACCCCCAGGCACTAAATTTTCCTCTGCTGAACTTCCATATATGGAGTTCAGATAAGCCTTCTTTGTTACGTCTTTTCTGAATTCTGACTGAGAGGGTAACTTTACATTTTGCAAAAGGAAAATCTGTAACATTTGAGCCTGACAACAATATGGTTAGGTGGGCTGGACTGGCATTGCTAGCATGCTCATTTTACAGATTAAAGAGCAAGACAAGAGCCAACCTGAGAGCTCAGTGGGCTAAAATGCCTGCTTAGGCAGACACAGCAGCCAGGTCTGATACCCAGCCTGCTGTGCCGGCCCCTCCCTGGGGGCTGAGACTGGGAGTGGTAGTGCAAGCCTGTAATCGCAGCACTTGTGAGGCTGAAAACAGGAGAATCACTACGAGTCCATACATAGTAAGACCCTGTAGATCCTGTCCTAAATACAGAAAAAAATAAAGCAAGACAATAAACAGAACATTTAGCTTACCTGTTTTCAGATTATATAACCAAGATGTGGCATGTTGACACTAAAGTCCTGATTTCAGGCTCCAAGGTTATGCTTTCCTTGTTGTTTCTTATACTGTGGCACTGTACGATGACCTATGACAATAAAATATATTCAAACCTTGAAGACAGGATGAGAAGACATTGAATGGATGAAAACTAACAAGAATCTGTATTAAATAGATGAGATCACCCATCATGTACAAAAGTAATCACGTAAGACACGGTTAGGGTGCTGTATTCGCAGCACTCTAGGAAGCTCAGATAGGAGGATGGAAAGTTTGAGCCCTATCTGGGAATTCAGCAAGAACTTGTTTTTTGTTTTTAAAGGCAAAGACCAGGATGCAGCTTAGTACAAAAGCTCTAGATTCAATCCTTAGTTCCAGGAAAAAAAAAAAAATATGACCTATTTTTTGTACCAGGGATTGAACTCAGGACCTTGTGCTCACCAGGTAGGTGCTTATGTCACTGAGCTATCTCCCCAGCCAAGTGGTCTATCTTTATATGTTGATGCTGATCAATAAGCCTATCATTTGAAATGGAACCAATGGGGAAGAACCTAGAACTTTTCATGTTACATATTTTAGGGGCTAATTTTTTAAAAAATCAAATAGGTCCCTCAGAGAATAAAATACAAACAACAAACAAGAACATCTCCTGACAGTTGTTTCTGATAATGACAACAAAAAAGGTCCCTTGACTGGCTGATGCTGGTATTTTAGTCTGCTGAAAAATACGTCATGCTAAAGAGTGCTAGCACAGCTTCATGGCATTGTCTTTAGGATTATTTCTTATTTGCTAAAGTATCTTCTGGTTTAAATTCAGCTCCTCAAGAAAAGCTTCCTACTTGGTAGAAAATATATGGTGAAGTTGACAAAGCATAAAATTCTCACTGGATAGGTCGTATTTATAAATATAGAAAATCTAGTATTTCAGTTCAACAAGTAGCCACATACACAGCTTCGGATCACGGGAACCAGAAGAAACGAGCGTCCGACTTCGGAAGTCAGTAGGACAGCGTTCTCGCTCTCCAAGCATGCTAAATAATGTCACTCGTGGTGCTCTTCACCCCTATGAGAAGCACAAAAAGGCAGAGACCACTCAAGCCTTCATAACTTCACGCTCAGGTCACTTTGACAATTAACTGCATATCATCAGTAACTTCTATGTTTCTCCTTTCCTCAAGTTTTCGTGATTATTCACACTTTCTTTTAATGTATTTTAGCAACATTTTTTTCAAATCCCATTCTGTAATGAGGCTTCTCAAAGTGAATCTACTTCACCTCAGCTGGTTGTTTTGAACATACTTTGCAGGCAGTGCTTTAAAATATTGTGTTCACGAAAGGCACAAATATGTATTTTCAATGATTTCCTTCAAAATAAGAATGATTAATTTTGATGCTTCGGATGTCTAGAATGCTATGTGCTTTCCATGCGCCCTGGTGCACGAAAAGCACTCGACTGATATTTGTTAAATGAATGAATCTAGGAGGGGAATAATACATCGAAAGAAAACATCCCCTTTTCTTCAACGATGAGGAAAAAGGAGCTTTTAGATTTCCATTTGGATTCATTTTAACTGGTCAAATCCTTTAAGGCAAAGTGTACAAGCACCATACTGACAATTTAGCGGTTCGTCGCTGTAAAGGAAATAACAAGTAGTGTAGGCTTCCCCGCCTTCCTCCCTCTAGGATCTCAATTTCTCGAGCACCACCCCTGCGCTTCTAGTAAACCGCACACTGCAGAACAGGCTGAGGACCGAAGGGATGAGAAGAAAGTAGGAAATCGGAGCCATGGAAACCACAGAGCTGAGGGAACGTGCAAAAGCGCGGGCGGCCCAAAGCGCAGGCAATCTCCCCCTACGATGACGGCGCGAGGGCGCTCCGCGGATGACGTCACGCTCCGTAGAGTGACGTCATGACCGTGACACGCGGGTGACGCCGTTGCCGCGGCGACTTCTCGTCGTCTCCGCCCCCTTTGCCCGCCCCCCCTCCCCTCGTCCTTCCCCCCAATCCCCTCCGGCTCGGCTGCGCCCGGGGCCGCGGGCCGGTACCTGAGGTGGCCCAGACGCCCTCCCGGCCTCGGCGCCGCCCGCCGCCCCTCCCGCGCCTCCGCCCCCGCCTCCCTCCCGCCCTCCACCTCCCTTCCCCCTCCCCGCCCAGCGGCGGCCGCTCGGGCCCGGCTCTCGGTTATAAGATGGCGGCGCTGAGCGGCGGCGGCGGCGCGGAGCAGGGCCAGCCTCTGTTCAACGGGGATATGGAGCTCGAGGCCGGCGCCGGCGCCGCGGCCTCTTCGGCTGCAGATCCTGCCATTCCCGAGGAGGTGAGTACCAGCCCCTCCCGGCTCTGCTCGGCCGGCCGGTGTTTATGTGGGGAGAGACAGAGGCTCCGCGCCCTCGGCCGCTGTCCCCGGCGGCCCCGCGGCGGGGAGCGAGGTGGGCATCGCTCAGAGCCCCTCTCCGCCTTGAGGTTCGTCGCTACGTAAACACACACAACGGCCCGGGGGGTTCCCTGGCCCCCACCCGAGCGC
The DNA here is from genome assembly GCA_004027165.1 of Ctenomys sociabilis. NCBI lineage: Eukaryota > Metazoa > Chordata > Mammalia > Rodentia > Ctenomyidae > Ctenomys > Ctenomys sociabilis. The sequence continues at coordinate 24,112 of PVKA01010590.1, forward strand.
GATCGGGGCCGCGGCGGCGGTGCAGGCGGCTGTCAGTAGGGGGCGAGACGTGGGGCTGTCGGGGAAGGTCACGCCTGGCCGAGGCATCCAGCCCTGCATCCCTGAGATGTTTGCCTCATGGGGCGCAGGGGTGCGGGAGGGAGACGGCGGCCAAGTGGGGGATGCAGTTTCCTGGTGCAAGACCCCGGCCCGAGGCTCTGCCGGAGTGATTATTGCACGGCCGTGGGTTAGCGGCGCAGCGCTCGGTCTCCCCTCGCCTTACCTCCCCCAGGCCGCTGCCCCTCCTTCCAGTTTCCTACTTTTGGGGGAACATCTTTTCATCAGTTTTTTCCAGTGGGTGGTTTGGAGGTAGTCTTGACTCCCCCCCTGCCCCCCACCCCCGCTCCGTTGCCGTCCCGGGCTGGGTCCCGGTCCCTGGTGTTCGTCCGCGCTCTGTGGCCACGGGTAACCCCCATCCCATCGGCGTCTGCCGCCCGCTCCGTTTCCAGTTGTCGGACCTGTCCCCCTCCCACCCTCAGCTTCCTCGAGAGAGCGTTTTTGCACGTCTCACCCTAGTCCTTGGGAGGCCCTGAACTCTGTACCCCCGCTCCCTGTCAACATCGTCATCTATTGTTATCTTCCCTTGGGCCGCCTCACTTTCTGAACCCTGAAGCTGTCAAGATTCCATCAGGTTTCGCTCACTTCTTTGAACCCTTGCACTACGGGCACTTTGTAGCTAGTCTTTCGGTGTCTCGTTTTTTTGTTTTTTTTTTTTTTAAGTAGGTTCGATCGCTTTCTCTGTGTGTGGGCCTCCTTTTTGTGCTGTTTTATAGCCCTTTGGCTCTTCCCTTTCTTTAGTACTGCTTCACTATTTCCCTTTAGCATATTATTCAGCTTCTTGTCACCTTGTCAAATAACTTATTTTATTAAAAATATACTGCATTTAAATTTTAATACCTTCTTACATAAAATAATACACTATTATGCTTTAAGGATAATCCGTGGTGTAACTGTGTTTTACAATTATTCGTTAGATAATGTGACTTATTCTGAGTTTTTTTTTTTTTTTTTTTTTTTTGGTTTTTTTCCTGCTGCTTCACTTTTGTTTTTCGGTTCTCTTGACTGTGTGGCTTTTGGGTTTTTCTCCCTGCTTCATCATATCTGCTTCAGAAATCCATCCAATACATTTGCTATATTCAGTAGCAGTTTGTCCACAATAATATTTGTTTTCCACTTTTTTATAGCATCTTCCATCTGTGCCCTAAATGTGTTCTGTACTGTTATATGATTTAAACTTCACATGTTTTTTGTATTTCTTAAAATCATTCCACTTTCCAGTGTACATTTCTGCTCCGATTAGTTCCCACTAAATTCATCTCCCTTGGTTTCTTGGACTCCAAGGCTAGAGTGCTTTCTCTTCTTCCATTTCTGATTCAGTTTTCCTTGTGTCCAGCTCATTCTGCCTTGTTTCCTGGCTTGTGGTACTTAACTTGCTGAAGCTTCCTCTTGTCTTCCCCGCACCTCCACATTCCTTCTTATTTATAAACAGTTTTGTTCCGTTGACAAGGAAATTTATTTTTAGGACACATTGTTTTTAATGGATTAATACTAGGGGTCACATCTGCTGTCTGTTTTCTTCAGGAATCGGATATGCCTTTGTCTTTTCAGGCACAGGTGCTTTTGGACTTTATTTACTCTGCAGTACATGTGTGGTTTTGTTGAGTTACATCTCTGTGGAAAACTGGAGAAGATAATGTGCAGGGGTTATGAAATTGTAACTGATTATAACATTGTTTACAATCAGTTTTAGGCCAACCTTCTGTAAAGAAGGTCTTGGTTAAATAGTTTCAACCCTGCTATCTTGAAAGGGTCAGATTGTTTAGAGCTCTACTTCCAAAGATTCTCATTCACTTGGTGAGTGCTGGGGCCATGGCTTTCTGTGTTTTGCAAATACCCTGGTTAGTTTCCCCAGACCAATGCTTGAGGACCTCCAGGCTACCTAAAATTAAGATTAAATTTCAGTAATTGGAAAGCATATTCCTATCTCCTAAAACTACAAGCATGCCTTTTACTAATTATATTTAGTTAAAAGACAAATTGTTGCTCTTCATGGTGGTGCATGCCTCTTAATGCCAGCTGCTTGGGAGGCTGAAGCAGGAGGATCACAATTTCTACACCAGCCTGAGTAATTGAAAAATGCTTTGTCTTTAAATCGACTCTATGGATGTAGCTCATGTACCCCCTGCTTTCATGTACCCCCACTACTGCAAAAAACAGTGACCATTCTACTCAGATTTTAATGTTTTGTGATGAGTAATTTTTCCTCAATATAGTGGTGCCACTGTATATATTTATTTATTTATTGGTAAGAGCTGATAATACATATTTGTTGGTGGTAGGATGGTGATGAATGAAAAAAGTGAATCTCTTTTGACTATAGCTAGCAATATTAGAAATAAAAAAATAAATTCCTCTGAGAGGCAATTTTAAATCTGAAGTTGAAGCTGAGATATGGTGGCACATGCTATAATTCCAGAACTCTGGGAGGCTGAGGCATGTGAATTACAAGTTCCTGCCCAGGTCTTGGAATAGTAAAACCTCATCTCAAACTACTCAAAAGGGCTGGTGATAATGCTCAGTGCAGAGGCTCTGTGCTCAAACTTCAGTTTCACATACATGCATACATACATACTTTTTTTTTTTAATTTGAAGTTGATATTAGTTCATTGGAAATTTTGATATACTGTGGTCTTTTAATTGAACTGTTTTCCTTATGTTCACTTAAAGGATTGTTGTAATTGTCAAATAAGTGGGAAGAAGTAAAAAATTGTGATTGTGTATAATGACATAGTTTAAGGATTTATCTTATTTATCTTGTTAGCAGGCCTTTTTAAAAAAAAATTTGTCAAGCTGGGGAGATAGCTTGGTGATATAAGCGCCTGCTTCACAAGCACAGGAAACCGGGTTCCATCACTACATGCTGTGCTGGCCCCAGGACTGGGCCCGCTGTACCACCACAGAAACCAGACGTGGTGGTGCATGTCTGCTGGCGAGACTGAGACCAGAGGTTACTGCATGTCCAAGCTGTGTGGGGAGACCCTATACCAAATAAATAAAGATTCTTTTTCAATGTAAAAAAAAAAGCTTGTCAGGAAAATTTTAACTGCTCTAAAAAAGGTGATAATCAGAAATAAAGAATGTTCATTATATAAAGAGCCTGCTTAGGTAGATGCAGGGATTGGACCAGTCTGCCTGCTGTGCTGGCCCCACCCCTGGGGCCAGCTGAAAGACTGGGCGTGGTGGTGCGCACCTGTAATCCCAGGGCTTGGGAGGCTGAAAATAGGAGGATCACTGTAAGTCTGATATGAGTAGTGAGACCCTGTAGACCCTGTACTAAATACATTTTTAAAATAATACATAAAAATAATAATAATGTTCATTATAGAAAACTTAGGAAAGCATTAAGCACAAAAAGTTTTTTTTAATTCTATAGTTTTACCACCAGATATACTCACCATGGTATAGTCCATGTATTCTTTCATGCTTGTATAATACATTATATGGTATTCTAATTTTTTAAAAATAGCAAAACTTTTACCTATTATAAAGTATGACAAAGCCGGGCATGGTGGCGCATGCCTGTAATCCCAGCACTTGGGAGGCTGAGGCAGGAGGATTGTTGTGAGTTCGAGACCAGCCTGAGCTACAAAGTGAGCTTAAGGCCAGCCTGAACTGCATAGTGAGACCCTGTCTCAAAAAGACAAAAAAAAAAATAAAAATAAAAAAATAAAGTATGACATACTTGACTGCCATCATCTTTGCGATATTAAGTATGATTTTTTTCCCTGTTACACATTTTGGACCTAGAATATAGAATTTAGTATTTAAAATTATGCTGGAGAGTAAGTAAATTTTATGCCCTGTATTTGTGTTACTTTGTAAGCACTTGTAATAGAATATTATGGTGACAGAAACTTACACTTTTACCATTAAATGTTTACTTCTGACATTTTATATATTCTCATGTTATTTTCTTTTTTTTCTTTTTTTTTTTTTGACAAGGTCTCAAAGTATAGGATCACCATACTATTGTTTTTAAAATGTGATACCAGGATATATTTATTATCTGTTCCTTTTGTGCTATTTTCTGTAGAAGAGAGCTTGTACAATTTCATTACCAGTATAAATTGTATTATTTTGTTTTGCAGCTCTCTTATTGCCAGTCTTGGTTAAGCAGTGTAATTATAGTAATATATTGACTAGGGAATATCCAGGGATGGGATCTCTTTTATAATGAGTCCACTCTATTAAAATGCATCTTTGTGATGCCAGGTTGGGTTGCATCATCTCCTGACAAGTGCTGTTCCTACTAAACGTGGTACAGGTGCAGTGCTGGCTGTTACTGTTTGTACTTGTTCAGGTAGATTGGAAGGGTTCTTTAGGTAAAAAAAATCATACAGTACTAGTTGATGTCCTTGATCTTTCTGTATTTTCTTTTTGTATTCTTTCTCCTCACTTAATGAACTCTTCCCCTCAGGCATTCATTCATCCCTTTTATTTAGGAAAGTGTTTGGAAAAAGAAAAAATAGAAATTTGCTATGTCACATATATGTAAGCAATTAATTGTCAGCAAAAGAATTGATAGAGGAATATTGGACTATGTGCTTGAATTTTTTTTTTTTTTTTTTCAGAGCCAGGGGTTGAACTCAAGCCCTTGTGCTTGCCAGGAAAGCGCTTATTCAATTGAGCTATCTTCCCCTTTGAATTTCTGAATGTAGCAAAATTTTAATTTACTTGTATTTGGACAACAGACCAGAAAAAAACTAGGATGGTAGGCTATAATAAGATTTGTGGCTGCCTGTAGGCAACTGCATAGTATTCTTCCTTTTTTCTTTTTTCTCTAATCATAAAATTGTTTTCCCCTTTAGAGTTTAAGAAGTGCACTTTGTATGCTTGAAAATTTGATATTACATTGAGTATGTAATGAACTTTTTGTTATAATCTCTTATTTTATGAAATCTCATATTCCTAATTTTCTATCTTTTAGCTTCAAAGTGTCATTAAGATAAGGCTTTTTTTTTTTCCTCTCCCCGACAAGTTCAAAGTCAAGGCCAGCCTAGGCTACATAGTCAGGCACTGTATCAGTAGTTCCTACTAGATTTTGTCTTTCCTAGAAGTTAAATTGTTTTCAGTCCTTTATTCATACTCTGTGTCTTTTATCTGCTTAGGTTATTCTGTTAAGCCAAATCCAAAATAATTAACACAACGTCTTAAGTTCAAAATAGGTGGGCCAATTTGGTGCTTTTCTATCTAAACAGTGCCCCTTCTTCCTGTTCCTCCCCCTCTTCCTCTTCATTTTTTCATGGGGATTGAACTCAGGGACTCTATATACTATTTTTTTTTTTTTTTTTTTTTTTTGTCTTTTTGAGACAGGGTCTCACTATGCATTTCAGGCTGGCCTTAAGCTCACTTTGTAGCTCAGGCTGGTCTCAAAACTCACAACAATCCTCCTGCCTCAGCCTCCCAGAGTGCTGGGATTACAGGCCTGCGCCACCACGCCCGGCCTCTATATACTATTAAGCTACATTATTGGCCCTTTTATTTTTGAGACAGAGTCTCGCTGACTTTCCCAGAATGGCCTCAAACTTGTGAACCTCTGCCTCAACCTCATAAATAGCTGGATTTACAGGCATGTACTATTGTGCCTGATTTAAGCAGTGTAAAACCACCCCCCTTTACTGGGGGTTGAGCTCAGGGCCTTTGCACTGACATCCTCAGTTTCTTTTATTTTTTGAGATAGGGTCTCACTAAATTGCTACCGTGTTCAAACTTGCTATCCTTTTGCCTCTGCCTGTCCTGAGATTACAGGCATGTGCCACCATGTCTGGCTGTGCATTGTTTTCCTAAACTCAGTGTTAAAGATAATCTCATGTTAGTTTAATAAAAAACATAACTTCACTTGTTCCATTTCTTTCATGACTATTTTATGGGGGCATTGACATGTTCTGTGAGGTAGTTTTTATTTTTCAGTTTCTTTAGCTACTAACCTAATTTGCCATCATGCCTAATTAACATAGTAGTCAGAAGAAACCCTTAAGACAGCTTCACCCTAATATTAAGCAATTTTTTTTTCTCCCCTCTACCCGCTGAGATTATTTTGGTTTCCATGTTTTCTCTTGGGCTTAAAAGAGAAAAAAACTATTATTTTTGTTCCATCATATATTGAGACATATAGAGAGAATTTTATGTCATCTAACTTTATATTTTTTTCTGAGCCCTGGGAATGAATATAATATAAAAATTGTTTTGAACTCAATTAACTTTATAGCTTCTGAAAGCTCTGTAACATGAAGTTAAAAATCATTTTCATTCTTATTGTGTAGCTATATTTATTGACAGCACTTTGGGGACAAATGTATCATAGGTGGTGGTTTTCAGATTACTTCACAGCTGTAAGATAGTTTTTAAAAAACACTCCACTCTAAAAAATAAACATTTTAAACTGACCCAGTATGCACACTGTCTTGTGAGAGAGTTTTTGTCTGTTTTGTACGTTTTTCAGCCTTGTGGAATAGTATCTGTCACATAGATACTCAGATATTTAGTGAAAGGATTAATGCATGAAATCCTATTGGATAGACACACACTCTGATTTTTATACCCCCCCCATGCTAGCCATAAAATCAACTTACTACATCAAGAAAATGGTTACAACAAGTAGTTTGAAACACTGTGTTGGACTTTCAAGAACATTCTTCAGTCTTTTTAGTGCCTCTGCACTTTAATAATTGAGATTGTCTATTTGCTTTATATGTTGGTTTCCTTGAGAAAAGGATTTGATGATTGCAAAAATATTTTAGAACTCCCTGGTAAAAGAGAAGTTTTTACAATATTAATCTTTTCAAGTACCATCTGTGTAAAAAAAATTTATCAACCTGTGTCTGACATGGTCAGCAAAATTTTCTCAGAAGGTCAAATGGTGAACATTTTAGGCACTGTGGGGCCATAAGGTTCCTGTCATAACTACCAAATAATACCATCGCAGCTCAGAAACAGCTGATAGACAGTATATAAGTAAAGGAACTTGACTGTGTTCCAATAAAACCTTTTTATGGACACTGAAATTTGAATTTTATATGCTTTTTATATGTCATGAAATAGTTTTGTTGTTTTTGAGGCAGGGTCTCCCTGTGAACCTGGCCTTGAACTCACTAAGTAGTCCAGACTGATTTTGATAGTCTTCCTGCCTCAGGCTCCCAAAGTGCTGGAATTAAAGACATGAATCACCATACCCTGCTTCTGTTAACTTTTTTAACCCTTAAAAATGTAAAAATTAGCCTGTTGTGGTGCATACTTTAGCACCCTGGGAGGATCAGGCAGGAGGATTGAAAGTTTGAGCCCAATCATGGCAACTTAAGTTTATAGTTGATATTTTAAAAATGAAATTTGGGGGGGATATAATTCACACATAATGTACCATTTCAAATGTACAGCTTCACTTTTGACACATTTATGTATAGTCATGGAACTTTTACCACACTTAAGAAATGTAACATTTCCATAACCTAAGGTGAGACTGAATGCAAAGAGGCATTCAGTCTCATCTCCCTCCTTCAGTCACTGGCAAACATTGGTTCAATATCTAGTTTTACCTTTTCCAGACAGCCATCCAAATAGAATGATATACTGTGTAATTTTATGTGTTTAGAATTTTGGACTTAGTAGTATGCTTTTGATATTCATCAACATGAATGAGTTGATGCTAACTCTAAACATAAGTAATTTACCTATTGCCTCCTCGTAGTGACCTCTTGGAAAGAGGACTGCAGTTTATACATCTTATGATAGTGCCTGCTGGATGTTTGGGGTCCAGTTTTTAACAATTTAAATCAACTGTTTGTAAGCATTTGAGTTCAGGTTTTTGTAAGACTTGAATTTTCATTTCTCTTGAATACAAGGACCCAGAAGTAGAATTGATGGGTTTTATGTTTAACTTTGTGAAAGATTGTCAAACTTGGCTGTAGTGGTAGTGCTGTTCTGCATTTTCATTCATATTGAATGAGAGTTCTAATTACTCTTATCTTTGTCAACACTTGGAATTGTCAGTCTTAGAAATGTAGTAATAGCTAATTGTGATTTTTATTTGTACTTTTCTGATGTTGAACATCTGTTTATGTATCTATTTACTATCCCTGAGTTTTCACCAAAGTATCTATAAATCGTTTTATCTGGCATTTGTCCTCTTACTGTGGAGCTATAAGGTTGCTATATATTTATACAAGTCATTTGTAACAGATATGGGTTTTGTACATGTCTCCCAATCTTTTTTCTTTTTTTTTTTTAATTCTGAGTATCTTTAGAAGAAAAAAAGGTTTTTTTTTTGTTTTTTTTTTTAATGAGGTCTAGTTTATCTGTTCTTTTTTATGATTTGTAGTCTTTTATGCCCTAGCCAATGAATACTTAAAAGTTTTCTCCTAGAAGTTTTATAGTTTTGGCTTTTAACATTTAGTTCTATGATTCATTTGGAATTAATTTTGGTATACAGTTGGCCTTTGGCATCCATGGGGTTATACTTGTACATTTACTCAAATGCAGATTAAAAGTATTCAGAAAAACAACTGGGAGCATGGGATGTAGCTCAGCATTAAACTGCTTATCTAACGTGTGAGGGAGGCCTAGATTTTTAAAAAAATTGGGTGTAGTGGATGTAAGGGATGTGAATATCCTTCAACTTTAGTATTCAAGGGTGATCCTAGAAGCAGTGCCCACAGATACTTAGGGAAAATTGATCATTGCGAGGGAATGTTTAATATTGATTCATTATTATTGCTATTGTAAAGTGCTAGGGATCAAACCCAAGTCCTTAAATATGCTAGGCAAGTGCTGTATCACTGACCTACATGCTTAGCCTTTTAGCCATTTTTTACATGTGGATGCCCATGTGTTTCACATTATTGAAGAGACTAACCTTTCCTGTTGAGTTGCTTTGGCACCTTTGTCGAAATCACAGTGTTTTATTGACCTTTATGTCTAGTCTTAGGCCATGCTGTGTTAAACACTGCAGCTTTATAGTTAGGTCTATAAATTAGGTAAATCCAATTCAGAAGACTTTTAGAATTTTGAGATTTTATTTTTGAATTTGAATTTCTGTACTTTTGATAGGAAAGGATCCATAATTTTTTTCAGATTTTCAGCAATATCGTCTACCCCCAAAATGACTTACGACCCCCTTGCAACGTATTGTTAATGTCTGTATTGAATTATATGGTATGGCAATTTATAAGTGGGAAAGATTTTTAAACGTCTCAACCAAAATTAGTTTACTTATAAGGAATAAAGGAGATAGTCTAATAGATTACATAAAAGTCTGTGATTTCTTTTTTTTCATATTATAAAATATGAAGTATCATCACGATATGTATGGAGAGAATATATTGAGATTTATTGGTAAAAAGTTACTGAAAATGTCAGTAGGCTTCAAAAATAATTTGCAAGACTAGCTATGTTACTGTCTACCTTCATTATGAAACAGGTCTTTCATTTGGAATCTATGCCACATTCTGTATTTCAGAATTAGCGCTTTTTTAAATCTTTGAATGATCATTATATTATTATATTTTTGCTAAGGAAAAGGTGGCAGTAGTTGATCAGATTTCTGCCTTTTTCAGTGAGCCTATACGTCCCTTCACCTTGTTTTAAATTATACTGATGATAGTCCAGCGGATTAAAGTGCCTGCTTAGGCAGGTACAGGGGCTGGAGTTTGATCTCCATATTGCTGTGCTGGCTCTACCCCTGGGGTGCCCTGAAATGGCAACTGAGACTGGGCATGGTGGCACACTCCTGTAATTCTAGGGATTGGGAGACTGAAAACAGTAGGATCACTATAGTCTAATCAGTGTTGTGAGACTCTGTAGACCCTGTACTAAATACATTCTTTAAAAATTATATTGATAAGGCCAGGGACATAGCTCAGAATAAGTGCTTGCCTGGCAAGCACAAGGTCCTGAGTTCGATCCCTGGTACCACAATAAATATATAAATAAGTAAATAATACTGATAATTGTTCTTTATTCTTTAGCCCAGGAGTCATTCCTACAATATAAAATAGTGTTTCTCAGCAGAAAAGTATAAAAATGAAGTATACACCACGGGGCCATAATAATAAGTTGAGCTGTAAATGGCTATGGTCGACAACTTCTTCGGATAACTCACTATTGTTGTGGAATGCTGGACTGTGTTGGATTGTGTCGTCGAGTTCAGGCACCTAAATTAGCTGAATGACAATGGAGTGCCCACCTTTGACAGGTGTAGACAAAGGAAGGGATATAGAAAGGAAGAATCATGGTGTGTGTGTATGGACAGTACAGTTGGGATAGATAACGCTGTGCTTCTACATAATTCTATGAGAGGCAAGATTTGCACTAATGGTGGGTGGACAGGATATTATGTCAGCTTCTAGTACTATGGACAACCACTAGGAAAATAACAAGGTAGAAAGTATTAATTATTGAATCTTTGATGTAACTCAGGTATAAAAAATAAGATACGCAAACAGCTACACTCTCTTAATTTACTGATAAGAGACATACGGTATAATAATGTCTGTAAGTATAATATCATGCATGCAACTTCTGTGATACCAAAACATTATGAAAATAGTTTGCAATGTATTAATTTATCAAATCCATCTTGTCAAGGTATCTTAAAACTGTCTCATTGATATTTGTACTTCAATAAAACAAAAATAAAAATAAATAAATGGCGCTAGAATAAAAAAAAAAATAGTGTTTCTGTTCATGACTTTCACTTAAGAATTAAAGCATGAGTCTAGAATACCCATCCAGAATACCTGTGACAGTAGGGAAGGTAGAAAGTATATAGACATGGGCTGGGAAGCTTAGCTCAGTGGTCTAAGTGCCTGCCTGGCAAGGGCAAGGACCCAAGTTCAATCCCTGGTACCCCGTGCTGTACTTGCCCCATAATCCCATCGTTGTGAAGGCTCAGAGAGGAGGATCACTGAATCTGACTTGCATAGTGAGACCCTATATCCAATAAATGAGTAGATTTTTAAAAAATAAAGTATATAGGAATTTATTCATGTTGTAAGGAATGTTATTCTTAGTTTTCATTAGCCACCTTATAGATTTTGATACTGCTTTTCCAAGAAGAAAGGAAGGCAGGCTGGCAACATTTTTTGGCAGATGGTTTTCAAGTGTTTTTAAGTTAATATTTTTTTAAAAAATTAAAAAGATACCCAGCTCCCGTTGTAAAAGCTATTTTGTGTGTAAATTGAGAAATACCCACTTTTGTCTTATATTTTTCTTGCACTAAATACATAGTGTTTACATTAGTAACACGCTAAAATTTTGACTTTTTGTTAAAACAGCTTAACTAAAATAGACTTTTAGGATACTTTGTATTAGTCTCTTATCTTTGAATATTTTAAAATAGTTTTAACACTGATCAGGATTGTTCTTTTATTGACCTAACATTTTGAAACTATATTTTCTAGCTCACAGCATTTATATTGAAAAATAAATTTGTTTGGTCTTAAATATTTTTAATATTAAACATGAATACTAGTGCCAACAATAAAGATGTAGTTATAAGAACTTCACCAGTCTTATCCTTTTCCTTGTATCTCAGTGTTTTTACTCTCTGCGAAATAATCTCTAGCTTTGAGAGAAAAAAGAATCAATTACAATAAAATAAAATTACAAAAAAAAGGATTCTTAAATGATGTTTAATTATAAAGCATTATAAGAATTTGTCCCCTCTGTCCTTATGTAAGACTTTTGGATATGTATATATTCACTCCCATTAACATTCAGATTGTGAAATAAACCCTTGTAAGGAAAAAAAAAAAAAAAGAATTGATTACTAATTTAAGGGTAGAGTTCTTGTTAGTAGTTTCTGATTACATATGAAGGGAATTTTTATTACAAAAATGCTTTGTGATTTCTAGAAATCCCAAACAATTGCTGCTTTCATAACTTAAGAAAATGATAACAAAATCTGTACTTTTTGGTGCTTGAGCTGAAACCAAGAGTTCTGTGAATGCTAAGCATGCACTGTGCCATTAAGCTACATCCAGCCCCCCACCCCTTTATACTTTGTATTACTGTACTTCCAGAGAACTTCAATAGGGAACAGGTAACAGTTCAGGAGTATCTACCATTCCTATTGTATCCTTTTAGTTTTGTGTGACCAGCATTGACTGTATCATACTTTTATATTCTCCCTTCATGTGCTTTCAGATATTAACAGAAAGCTACGCAGATTCATCTCATTTCAGATTAGTGCTTAAGTTTTGCTGCCATTTCTTGATCTTCCTTCCCCCTCCTTATGCTATGCACTGAATTTCTGGTAACCCTAAAAATGTTAACTGAATCTTATAAGTGGTATGAGATTAAGGTGAGATGATGAATATACGGTATACTGAGTGAGTGTGTGAATTTTAAAAATTATTACACTAAGATGGTGCAAGTGCCACCAAGAGCATATGTCCAGTTACCCACCACCAGCTAGCTCCACAGCCTAACAAGCATGTCGAGCTGTACCCTTCAGTGGACTAATACACCACTGAGTGTAATGTCTTCCTGATCCAAAAAGACTCTACCCAAGTCTTTTAAGCCAGGGAACTTGGTGATTAAGATTGGTTGATACAAAGACAAAAGATAAGTATGTTTAAGGTTTTTCTTCCAGATACCATTTTAAATTTTTAAAAATTTTAATGACATACTTAGAATTTTTATAGTCCTTATGACTGACTCACAACTGTTGCAATGTTGGCCACATCCCATAACATTGTCTTTAAATCACCCAGCTCCTCATGAATATAAATGTTTTATCACTGAGCTATGTCCACAGTCTTTACTATTGAATTAAAGAAACATGAAGTGGCATGTATTGATGTATTTTCGTAAGCTACTCATGGGAAAAAAAGGTGACAACTTAGTATGATAGTAAAAGATTGTGTCTTATTTTTTTATTGGGGAAATAATAAAGACTAATTTATATTTTGGCTTGCTTATTTATTTATTTATTTATTTATTTTGAGGTTGGGTCTCACTTTGTAGTGCAGGTTGGCTTTGAACTCACTATTGTAGTCCACGCTGGCCTCAAACCCATGGCAGTCTGCCTGCCTCAGTCTCAAGTACTGGCATTACAGGTGTGCATCACCATGCTTGGCTTGTATTTTGACACTTTCAAAGCTATATTGTCATACATTCAAAACTACATTGGTGACTTTTGCATAGTCATTTCATATGACCACAGGTATGTATGTATTCAATAAACATGAGTGTCTGGTATGTTCCAGGTAGTAATATGAATATTTAAGGGTGTTTTTTTTATTTGTTTTAGTGCTGGGGATGGAACCTGGGAATTGTGCATGGACTGTAGCTCTTACTGCTGACCTATAGCTCTTCCCCTACTCTTTACCCCATCCCAACTTTTTTTCAGATAGGATCTTGTCAGTTGCTCACACTGGGCCTTTTAACTTGCAATCATCCTCCTGCCTCAGCCTTCTGAGTAAATAGGATTATATGCCATCAGCCCATTAGGAGTATATTTGAAAACAAAAATTTCTACCCTTATTTAGCTATATGATGGTGGTGGTGGTGGTGTGTTAGGCTTTGGGGGAACAGACAAACTATAGATGCAAAAAGGAAATTTTATATAGTAGTAGGTTGGAGGCAGTAAGTACTGGGGAAATATGAAAGTAAAACAGGGTAGGATTAGGAAAGGAAGATTGCAGTTTAAGATAGGGAGATGACCACAGAGATAGCTCAGCAGTCTAGGCACCTGCCTAGGAAAGCATAAGGACCCAGGTTTGATCACTGATAACACATGCTGTGCTGGCCCTGCCCCTGACGCGAGCCAGCCACCAAGACCAGGCATCATGGTGCACACCTATAATTCCAGCACTTGAGTAACTGAGACAGAAGGATCACAAGTCCAAGCTGTGTAATGAGACCCTGTACCAAATACATAAAAATAAATAAATAAAATAGGGAGATGAAGGTAATCCTCAATTGGGAAGGTAACATTTAAGCAAAGCTTAGGAGATGAAGAAATAGCATTTCAGACCAAAGAAAGTAGTTCAAAGGTACTGTGTTAAGAATACACCTCACTTATTTAAGAAACCAGGCCAAAGTTGCTGAAGAACTCAAAAGCAGGAAGGTGTACTGGAAATGAAATTCTGGAGGGGGGAGGTATAGCCAAGGGCCATTGTAAGAACTTTGACTTTTGCACTAAACAAAAAGGGAAGCTGTTCAGGGTTTGAGTAAACAAACCTGATGTTATTTACATTTTAACCAGAGAGCTGTGGTTGCTGAGTGGACTATGGAATTATAAAGGGGCAAGGTATAATATAGCTGGAGTACCAGTGAGAAAACTTGGTCAGTGGTAGTAGTGCAAGTATTGTCAGATTTTTTTTTTTTTTTTTTTTTTTTTTGGCAGAACCAGGGATTGAACTCAGGCCCTTGTGCTTGCCAGAAAAGCGCTTGTTCCACTGAGCCATCTCCCCAGCCCAGATTTTGTATTTTTTAAGCATACAGTTTTTTTGTTTGTTTTGGCAGAACCAGGGATTGAACTCAGGCCCTTGAGCTTACCAGGCAAGCACTTACTCTACTGAGCTATCTCCCCAGCCCCTTAGATTTTTGTATTTCTTAAAAGTAGATCCAAGAGCTGGCCAGATACCTCAGCAGATTAAAGCACATGCTTAGGCAGACACAGGGACCAAGGTTCAATCCCCAGCTTGCTGTGCCAGCCCCACCCCTGGGGTGTGCTGAGACAGTGATTGAGACTGGGTGTGGTGGCACGTGCCTATAATCCCAGTGCTTGAGAGGCTGAAAACAGGAGGATGACTAGGAGTCCAATCTGTGTAATGAAGCACAAGGGCCTGAGTTCAATCCCCGGTTCAAAAAAAAAAAAACAACAAAAACCTAAACAGTCTGTGTAATGAGACCCTGTAGATCCTGTACTAATACAAAAAAAAAAAAAAAAAAAAAAAATGTAGATCCAGTAGAATGTTTGATAGATTGCATGTGAGGTGTGAAGGAGGAGGATGAAGGCACAGATCTAGAATTCAATTTAGGGCATGCTAAGTTTGAGATCTCTATTTGCTAAGATGTTGAGTAAGTGGTTGAATATAGGCCTCTAGGATTTGGGATGAGGCTCTGTGGCAGAATGTTCACCATGTCCATCTATCATTTTCCTCATGGTATACAGCTAGGAAGCATTTTCCCTTGTAGTTATGTGTGATCCTATGATTGAATTCTGACCAGTGAAACATGAGTACAAATGAGGTGTATCAGTTCTAGGTCTGGCCCACACAAATAAACCCTATCCTGTTTTCTCTTTCTGAGAGCTGAAATGATTACCAGGGTACTTGAGAAGCCACCTGTTTTAAATGATTGTCCATCAGCCTAGGTTCCTGAAGAAACCAGTAAACTTCATTGTGTTTAATACTTTGTGGGTGTTACAGGAGTTAGCCGACTCTAAATTTGGGCATTTAGATGATATTTAAAGGTGGGAGACTGATGATGTTTGCTTCTTAAGGGGGAATGAGTGTAGAAAGGGAAAGGAAGAGATCCAGGGTTGATGAAAAGAGGAGAACCTGAGAAAGAACAAGCTTTGAGGTCAAATCATATGAAGAAAATTTAGGAAGAGTGGTCAGTTGTGTAAGATACTGTTAGACCACTTAAGATAAAAATTCAGAATTTATCAGAGTTAACAAAGTATGCGGAGGATCTGCACAAGAATGAACCATTGAAGTAGGGTGATTTTTTTTGTTTTGTTTTGAGAAGGGTCTCAGTATGTAGTGCAGGCTGGCCTTGAACTGGCTTATGCTTTTTTTTTTTTTTTTTTTTTTTTTTGAGACAGGATCTCAAGACTAGCCTTGAATTCATTATATAATGCAGGCTGGCCTCAAACTCATAGCAGTCTAGACTCAGCTCCAGCCTCCCAAGTGCTGGCATTACAGGTGTGCACCACCACCACTCCTGGCTCAATTGGCTTGTGCAGCCCAGGTAGTAGAGTAATGGAACGACAGGCACATGCCATCATGCCCAGCACAGGAAAAGTTTTTGATGGGAATGATTTTAGAAGGCAAAGGGAAATGAAGATTGTGAATGCTATGGTTTGAGTATGATTTATAACATGCAGGTTTTTGTGCTTGGTGTCCACTGTGGTAGTGTTAGGGTGATGGAACCCTTAAGAACTGGAACTTGGCCTGGGAATGTTGCTTTGTGGTATTTATTTTAAAAAAAAGGAAGAAGGAAAGAGAGAGGTGGGTTGTTATAAAGTGAGGCCATTCCCACACCTTCACTCTTTCTACGTGCAGCCACTTCCCTTCCTGCTTTTCTGCCATGTTGTGACACACCCTGGGGCCCTGACATTCCTCTGGTACCGTGCTGTTTGGAGCGTCCAGTCACCAGAATTGTGAGTCCAATAATCCTTTTCATTTTATATGTTTCCCAGCCTGAAAACAAGAGGATCACTGCAAGTCCAACCTGCAGAATGAGACCCTGTAACAAATGCATTAAATAATAATAATAAATTACCCAGTCTTAAGTTTTTATTTTTGTTATTGTTTTTTTTTGGGGGGGGAGCAGAGAAATGAGGCCATGATAAATGACAGAAGTAGGGTCAAAAATTTCAATTAAAGATAAATATAAGGGCGTATGATACTAGAAATGAGCCATAAGAATAAAACAGCAGTGATTTTTGGGAGTAATAAGAATTGCTAAAGAAATGCTCTGTAGATACAGAAGAAAAAAAGACTTCATGTACAAGTAGGAAGAGTAGTTTTTTGTTTTTGTTTTGCGGTACTGGGGATTGAACTCGGGACCTGGCACTTGCCAGGCAGGTACTTATGCCACTGAAGTATATCCCCAATCTAGAAAGAGTAGTATTCAGTAGAATACTTTATGATAAGAGAAAAAGCAGAATGTGATACAAAATGATGGTAAATCAGTAGATCTGGATGGTAGAGTCTATAGTCCCTTCCAGTTGAATTGTGTGTGTGTGTGTGTGTGTGTGTGTGTGTGTGTGTAAGGAATTATTGTATGTTACGGTTTTTTGTTTTTTCTTGTTTTATAGAACTAGGGTATGAATCTGGGGAGTGCTGAGCTACAAGGATATATAGTGTTTTACTATAGGAAAATGAATGTGTGAAAGTTCACTGCATGTGAGAGTGAATGGAATAGGAACAAACAGTATGGTTGATGGTCTATGAAGTAATGAGCTGTCTTGGCAGTATTGTAGGTTTCTTACCTTTTGGTGTGGGTCTTTTACACAGAGTTGAATGTATTAGGCCAAGGCAATTTAGACACTTAGTATGAGTCATTCTTATTTTGATTTAAACATAGTGTCATTGGGAAATAGAACATGAATTACCTCTTAATGTAGTATCTGGCATTATCCTCCTATGAATTTAAGCTAAATTTGGAAAGAGCTGGTAACTGTTATTTTTTTAAAGTTCCTCATTCTTTCTATATTGAATATTTATTGTTTTGATTATGCAAAATAGCATTCCCATCATTGCAGTCTGGTGAAGCAATGGATGTAGTTAACTTTCTTTTAAATATTTTCCAAATTTGATTTGTCTTTGCTCATGCTTTTCATATTGCCTGCTGTCTAGATTCCCACCCTTGTTCTCATTCCTTAGACTTCCAAACATACCTTGCCCACCACTTATTGTAGGAAGCCTTCCTTAATCTCTTAAGATTTAGCTAGATTCCTTGTGATTTTATTACATCCCAGAGTCCACCTTTATTATTTTTATTCACTGCATTGTATTGTAGTCTTGGGGTTTTTTTGGTCTTTTTGAGACAGGGTCTCACTATGCAGTTCAGGCTGGCCTTAAGCTCACTTTGTAGCTCAGGCTGGTCTCAAACTCACAACAATCCTCTTGCCTCAGCCTCCCAAATGCTGCGATTACAGGCCTGCGCCACCACGCCCAGCTGTATTGTAGTTCTTTTGTTTGTTTTAGCCGCTTTGAGTTAGACTTTTTGTGATGAAGGAAATGTTCTATGTTGTTCTAGATGGAACACACTAGCTATATGTATGTGCCTATTGTTCATAGGCAGTTTGTACAGTAAGGCTGAAAACCTAAATTTTTAATTTTATTTCAATTTAAAATTAGTGTCAGAACCAGGTATGGTCACACACACCTGTAATCACAACACTTGGGAGGCTGAGGCAGGATTGCCAGCCTGGGCTACATAGTCAGTTCAAGACCAGCCTGAACTGCATAACAAGACTTTGTCTCAAAACAAAAAGCATAACAAAATATTAAATGGTATCATATTGCTAGTGACTCCCTTGATTAGTACAGTCCTAGACTTAATTTTTATATATGTTTATTTATTTACAAGAAAGGGAACTTACAGTGTTGCCCATGCTAAACCTTTTTTTTTTTTTTTTTTGGCAGAGCCGGGGATTGAACTCAGGCCCTTTCACTTGCCAGGGAAGCACTGAGCCATCTCTCCGGCCACTGAATAAACTCTTAGATTCAAGTGCAGAGTTGTTGGGACTATCATGTGCTTTCCACCTCACCCAGTTTCTAAAGCCTTTTAAAGTCCTGTAGGATTTGTATTTTTTCATTGTTTAACAGTAGTACTATATATTGCTATATAAATAACTGAATTTCTTTTCTGCAGTAGTCCAAGTGAATACCAACTCACCTGAAATATAGCATTTCGCTAAATTTCTCTTAAACTACTACTGCTTACAGTTTGTTTGCAAAACAGTGTTGGTTTAAGCAGCACTAATTCTCAGTCCTGTAAAGTTAGAGGTTTTCTTCCCCTTTAGGACTGGAAAGTTGAGTCCTACAAGCTTACTTCAGTGATTGTTTAAGGCAATGATGGTTAACATTTTAGAATTTTCAATGATAACCGCTGCTGCTGCATACATGCTGTAATTTCTCCCACTCTGGTCTAAGGAAGAAACTCACAGACCACGTTTTGGTTTGTGGGAATGAGGACACACTTTGTGTTTCAGCCAAAGTTGTTCTACTGTATGTATTAATATGGTGGAAGTATACTTTAGATTTCATTGCAGGGTGGAGCTTCTAAAAATAATTTCGTGCATGGTGCTATGGATCTAACCCAGGCCTTGTACCACCGAGCTATATTCCTGGCCCAAGATAAAACATTTTTTTAGGGGGGTGGGCTGGATATTGAGTCCACGCTGCTGATGCTGAGCTATACTGCCAGCAGTTTTTTAAGAGACAGGGTCTTTTATATTGGAATATTTTGCTGAATTCATGCACTTAACAATATTTAAATGACAATGGAATACCCTTCTCTGACAAAACTAAATTAAAAAGGGGGATACAAATGAATAACCATTTTGTATCTGTGTATTCAAAATAATTAAGATAGATGTATAGCTACATTCTCTTAATTCTCTTAATAGAGAGAGAGATAGGGTCTAGGCTAAGTTGTCCAGGCAGGACCTGAATTTGACAGAGTCCTGCCTCAGCCTCCCAGAGCACTGTAATATTAGGCATATGTTGCCACATCCATCCGAGATACTTAATTGAGGAGACCAGGCATGCACCCAGCAGTATCTGAGTTAAGGGCCAAAGTGGATGTTGTGGCTTGTGTCTAGGTGTCCCCCAAAAGCCTTATGCAGTCATTGGGGCAGGCTTCTAGAGTCTGTGATTAATTCAGGATCCAAGGCTGGGATTATGCGTGTGAGTACTATACCCATCCTGGGGCAGATAGCTTGGCTACAATATAAGGGAGAAAGAGAGGCTTGCTAGTTGCCACAGCCATTGCTCCTTCCTTTTTACTCTTGCTGTTTTCTGCCACTATGAACTGCTGCCCTCTTCCATGTGCTACCCTGTCTTGGAGCCAGCCAAGTATGGACTGAAACCTCCATGAACTATAAGCTAAATAAACCTTTCCACCCTTAATTTTGGGTGTCAGGTATTTTGTCTCAGCAACAAAAAAAAACAAGTAACTGAGACAGTGGATAATGCAGAACAATGAATTCTGCAGTTCAGAAGTGGAAGGTTATTTATGGACTAGTGAAGGGTGTTGATATAAAATAGTGTTTAACTTAGGCAGAGAAAGGAAAACAGTGAGGTTGTAAAAGGCAGTGGAAATAGAATTTATAAAGAATTGGAAATACAGATGATAGTTTGGATTAAGAAATAGAATAATCTGATTATAGTTGCAATTTAAGATATAAAATTTATCTAAAATAGATGGGACTGAATTGTGGAAAAGAATGATACAGTGAGAAAATTTGCACTTTCTAATGTATGCAATGGGATGAAATCCTTGGAAGCATTTTCCTTGTTACAAAGATAGAGAAGAGACATTATTAACATTTAATGAGTAAAGACCATAAGTCCCACCATCCCACAACATTCAGGACAGTCTACACGTTTAAGAACTGTTGTAAAGAATTACATCACGTGGAATGACAGCCTGGATTTTGATGATGTAAGTTAAAAAAAAAGTGATCATAGCGGTGTGAGCTTAAAAATTAACTCTTGCTGGGCATGATGGCGCATGACTGTAATCCCAGCACTTGGGCCCTGAAGCAAGAGGATCTCCATGAGTTGAGGGCTGATCTGTGCACAAGTGAGTTCCAGGGCACCCTGGACTGCATAACAAGATGCTGACTGACAAAAAGAGAGAGGGAGAGAGAGAACAAGAGAGATCAAGTCTTTTATGTACTTATACAAGGAATTGGTAATACATTTGTGTATTTTCAGGAAGTTACATCTGTTAGAGAAGTAATAAAATTTTTGTTCACAACTTTATAGAGACTTCACCACTTCAGAGCAGCATGTAATTGATGCCAGCATGACAGTATTTGTGACTCACTTAAGTCTTCCCTGTAGGCTAAACTTGTAACTGTCACAGTCACAAGTGACTGTATATAGTATAGATGGAGGTAACTCTCTTGTTTATTAGTTTCCTATATGCTTTTAAAAAATACAGTTTTTTTCATGTATTTGGTACATAGAATCAGTAGTAGTTGGTATTGGTTTCTAAACTTGTACTTAGGTTAGCTCTTAATTTTCATTTAGGGTAGTACAGGTAGTGTTGCAAAATAGTTGTAAAAAGAGTGAATTAATTTCTGTTTTCCATAATGATAGACTAAGTTAAGACAACCCTTTTTATGAAAAACAGCTAAAAATCTTGGAAATGTTATTTAAAAAACAGAAAGAAAGCTGAGGAATTGAATAGTCAAGCACATAGCAGGGAGCTGCCATGAAACCTCCAAATTCCAGGAGAAAGCAAGACACTCAGGTTTGCTGAAAATCAGAGAATGCGTTTTGGCATAGTCTTGGAAAAATTAGGGAAGGTTAATTTAGGCTTTTACTTTTATAATGTGAGAAATCCTGGGAAGATTAAATACAAAATGTAAAAGTTTTAAAAGATTATATGAAAATATGTTCTACCTCATTTTTATTTGGAGAGGTTGGAAAACTTTTTTTTTTTTTTAGCAAAGATGATATTGATCCTAAGACTCATCATTATTTATTTTTCTGTCTCTAAAATGGAAGATTGCCAGTAGTCATGAATGGTATTCATTGTAAAATGCACACCAATATTCACATTTTTCTTATTTGAATGTCTTAAAAATAAAGATACAAAGTGTATCTCCTTAACTTGTTTACATCCAATAAGCATGCAACTTAGATTTTTCCCTAAGGTAGATGCATTTCCAGAGTCAGGAGGCAAAGATAATGGAGAAGCTAGCTTTCCACTGTTAGATATACTTGTGAGGTCTGAGTGTGTAGAAGCAGTTGAGGTATTTGAACTGACCAGGGTTCACTGCCTGCTTCGTTGGTGTGCACAGGTAGTAATACAGTGGCAGAGCTTTGAGACCTCACAGAGTATTAGTCCAGTGACTGAGTCCCAATTCCTAATCTTGTTCCTATGACTTATATACATCCTTGTTCTTTTTTTCCCCTATAATTAGGACAGCATCTACAGGTTCTCACTACATAGATCAGACTCGTAGTGATCCTCCTGTTTTCAGCCTCCCAAGTGCTGAGATTACAGGTGAGGGCCACCACACCCGGTCTCAATCACCATCCCAGTGCACCCCGTGGGTGGGGCCAGCTCAGCACTCCCAGGGATCGAACTCCTCTGTGCTCTGCTTTAGTCTGCTGAACTATCAGGCCAGCCCATACATCCTTGTTCTTATATTAAATGTTTTTGTTCTTGAAATATCTAAAATGATTTTCTTTTCTGCATTGACTATAGATTAGTAAATTTTTTTTGACTCAGGACAGGGATAGAGAACCTGTGACGTGCATGCTGCAGCAGGTTGTTGGTCTTCATTGAAAGCTCTGAAAGAATTGCCATCACTGACTTAGGGGATAAGTATTTTTTTGGTCCCCCAGTACTAGGGTTTGAACTCAGGACCTTGTACTTTCCAGTCAGGTGCTTATGCTGCCAAGCTATTTTCCCAGCCCTAATGGATGATTTTTTTGCTTGCTGAGCCTTAGACCCAAGTCCTTGTACATGCCAAGCAAGTGTTTGACCACTGAACTACAACCCTAGTCCTCATCTATTATCATTTTAATCATCATTAATTCATTGGCCTTAAATACATTCAATGTTCTGTATAATAATTGCCACTACCTATGCCTGAAACTTTTTCATCTTTCTGAATAAAAACTGGGTACTCTTTTAGTCATTAGGAACATACAAGTAAAAAAAAAAAAAACAGTGAGCTGGCACTTCACACTTAATAAGATTATTGTGTTGTTGTTGTTGTTGTTTTTTAACAAGGAAAATAAGTGTTAACATATGGAAAAATTGAAACCATTGTACGTGGCTGGTAAAGTTGTACAACCACTGTGGAAAACATGTTGGTGATTTCTTCAAAAGCAAAACAGCTTAAGTCTAGTGCTAGTAGTCCCAAAAGAATTGAAAACAGATGCTTGAACAGATACTTGTAGGCTAACATTCATTGCAACATTAGATACCACAGCAAAAGGTAGAATTAACTTGTGCCTGTGATAGATGAATAAACAAACTAATGCATGTCTAATGGAACATTATTTAGTCATAAAAAGGATAAAGTTCTAATAGATACTGTAACATGGATGAACTTTGAAAACATTGTAATAAGTAAAATAAACAAAAAAAACAATGTATGATTGCTCACATAACGAGTTACATAGAACCAGATTTTAGACACAGAAGGTAGAGTAGGCTTGGGGTATAGCTGAGGCGTAGAGTACTTGCTTAGTGTGTGAGGCCTTGGGTTTAATTCTTCAGTATGGCAAAGAATAAGAAAAAAGAAAATAGAGTGAGGGCTATTAGGAAGCAGGAGGGAGAGAGGAATAGGAACTATTGCTTAACATGAAAAGGTCAGAATTTAGTGTCAAATGAACTTGATCCCACCTCTGACATAATACAAAATTTCTCTCATAGCATTCATTGATAAATGCTTACTCATTCAGTCAAGTGTCCTTAAGAGCAAGGCAGTTTATTCTTTTAAGAAACTTTTCTATTATTAAGGATGCTTCCTAATATGGAGCCCAAATATACTTTCCCTTAATTTCTATCTCTAGGTTCTACCATCACCCTAATTCAATTTTGAGGCTAAATATCACAGGCTTCTATTCCCTCATTGTTTGTCAGACAGATACAAACATCCTTTTAGATATCTCTGACATGGGATATTTGCTCTTTGCCTTCAGAAGTAGTCAGTGCTGCTCTCCCCACCTCCCCGTCTTTTTGGTCATTGGTCACTTACTATCTACTTTTACATAGTAGTCAGTCTTTTATCTTTTCTTTTTTTCTCCCATACCTCTAAAATACTAGGGATTGGATCCAGTACCTTTGCACTGAGCTGCAGCTCCATTTCATTTTATAAATTGTTTTTTTTTTTTTTTTTTTTTTTTTTATTTTTGAGACAGGATTTTGGTAAGTCACAAAGTTGCCCAGCCCAGGCTCAAACTTGGAATCCTTCTAACTCAGGCCTCCCAGAGTGCTGGGATAAGAAATATGAGCCACCACATCCAGCTGAAACTTTACTTGTACCTGAAAAAAAATAAAATAAAATTAGTACGTTTGCAGTACATAATGATTACATTCACTGTGGAGAGTTGGTATATTTACATAACACAACTTAAATCTTTTTGCTTCCTCTTCTCCCCCCCCCCCATCTTTCCATATCTTGGTCTCCTTCCCATTTGCAAAAGATTTCTCTCTGTTTCCTGTTATCAGTGTTTTATTTTGCTCGTTACATTATTGGTACAAGAGGAAAGCATTTGCTATAGTTTCTTTTTCCATGCATCTGTTGATGGATAAATAGGCTGGTTCCAATATTTAGCTATTACAAATTGTGCTGCTATAAACATGGATGTGTGTATATCACTATAATATGATATTTTTAAATCTTTCAGAAAGATACCAAAAAGGGAAAGAGTTGATTCAATGGAATTTCTTCTAGTTCTAGTTTTCTTGAGATATCTTCATACTGATTTCCATAGTCATTGGTACTGTCTTGCATTTCCACTAATGATGTAGAAAGGCTCCTTTTTCTCTAAAGCTTTGCCAGCATTTGTTAATATGGGGTTTTTATTGTTGTTTGTTTGCAGTTCAGGCTGACCTTGTACTCACTATGTAGCTCATGCTAGTCTTGAACTCATGGAGAGCCTCCTGTCTCAATCTCCAAATTGTTGGGGTTATACACATGTATCACCACACCTGGCTTGATTTCTTGAGAAATGGCATTAGATCTCCTGTAAAGTTCTTGTAGAACTTAGTGGTGAATCTGTCAAATTCTGGGCACTTTTTAATTGGTAAGTATTTTATTATTGCCTCAATTTCATTGCTTGTTGTTGGACTGTTCAGAGTTTTTATGGAGGCCAGGGAGATGGCTCAGTGGAATAAGCACTTCCCCTGGCAAGGTTAAGGGCCTGAGTTCAATCCCTGGTTCTGCCAAAAAAAAAAGATAGTAACAGTCCTTTGGATTTCAGCAGCATCTGTTGTGGCTTCACCTTCCTTTCTTTCTTTCTTTCTTTCTTTCTTTCTTTCTTTCTTTCTTTCTTTCTTTCTTTCTTTCTAATGTATTTATTACAGGATCGACAGGATCTCACTACACAGACCAGACTCATAGTGATCCTCCCATTTTCAGGTGCCCATGTGCTGGGATTATAGGTGTGTGCCACCACACCCTGTCTCGTTTACCAGCTCAGCACACTCCAGGATCGAGGCCATCATGGCAAGCCAGCTTTTTCATGTCTGATTGTATTGATATGAGTCTTTTCTTCTTTTGGTTAGATTGCTAAGTTTGTCTATTTTGTTCTTTTGAAGAACCAACTATTCTTTTCATCAATTCTTTCATTAATTTCTCTGACTTTGCTTATAGTAGTTTTGGATTTGGATTGTTTATTAGGTTATTTATTTGAGCATCCTTTGTTTTTATGATATGGGCAGTCACAGCTATAAACTTCCCTCTTAGGAGGGCTTTCATTATGTGTCAAAGATTCTGGTATGTTGCAGTGGCATAATCCTTTGATTCTAAAACTAATTTCTTGTGACCCATTAATTAGCAGTCAACAGAATCCGTTCTTTCAACATTCAGTCACCTGAGCTAAAGTATCATCCCTGTGTTTCCATTTGTCTGTTTATCTGAGTATTTTTACTAAGAAAGTCACCAAATGCTAAACTGAGTTATTTCTCTTTCCCTTTAAATTACATCTGTCCTTTTCATTGTAATACTCTCCATTTATACTTCATGCTTGAAACCCTGGAGCATTTCTTTATTCCTGTGCAATAAACTACAAATGTTTTTACTTCACTCTACAATACTATTTCTTTTCTGTCTCCTGTTACTCTAATTTGGGCCCTGATTATTTCTTTCCAAGACTGTGATATTAGTCTTTTATTTTTGTCTTGTCATTAGTTACTTCTATTTTCAATTCCCTGCATATTATGACAAGTACATCTCCTTAAGCCTTTAAAGCATAGCTCTGATCATATCACTACCTTGTTCAAAAGTATTTAGCAACACCCTATTGTCTACAAATTAAATTTTTTCACCTTGGCATTCCAAACCCTCTGGATCTAATAAACAACCCTACTTCCTTTTGCTTCTTTTCTCATATTTTACTGTTGAGACAGTCCTGCAGTAACTTAAGAGTTTAGAATAGCCTGAGCCTTGCTATGCTTTATTCCTTTTTTTTTTTTTTGTCCTGATATATCTGAAATGCCCAGATCTTTCTGTCTCTTACTTATCTCTGCAGTCATTCTCTTTTCTACAAGGCTTTCCCAATCTTTTTAGATGTGACAGTGCAGTAGAAAAAGAATGCACAAGCCCCATACCTGGGGCTTGCTGAGCCAGCAAACAAGTCTGGGCATGGTGCATACACCTGTAATCCCAGCGCTAGGGAGGCTGAAAACAGGAGGATCACTACAAGTCTGCTGCATAGTGAGACCCTCTACCAAATACATAAATGAGGGGGAAAAAACAGTTTCTGATAAAGAAGTGGTTGTAATTTGGGACATATTTGCATTTATTGGAGTCTTTTATTTCCTGAACTATATGATGATGAAAATCCTCCTCACAGGTCAGTATTCTTACTGAGTCTTATGAGACTGAATCCCAGGTTTGTAGGAACTATTCTTGTGCAACACACCATATGATGCTACTCTTTGGCTATTATAAAATATATATCAACAGAATGAGTGGTAAAACATCCACGTACTCAGTATACTATGCCCAGTACACTGAGGATACTCATTAAACAATAATTCTTTTCCTTATAAGACAGTTTACACTATCCAAATTTTTTATGTTTATTCAGCCTGATACATAAAAATTAAATATTGAGCTCCTTAGTGTTAGTTTATATGCTAGTGCTGGGTTATATAAATGAATGTAGCTTACATTCTAGTGGTAGAAGCAGACAAATCAAGAATTAAGAACAGTATATAGTGCTAAAAATGTGTGCCAGGTACAGAAGGGTCACAAAAGAGGAGTATGTGCAATAAATCAAAATAGGTTTGGAGAGTAGAGGACAGAATGATTTCTTAGGAAAGGAGTTACTTAAACTTAATTTTAAATAGATACAAAGACCTTTATAAAGAAAAAATAGTTAATTATTTTTGGAGACACAAAAGGGTGCCTAACTGAATAGAATTAGATACCACAGGATTAAAACACTGAGTATGGGGCTTAGGAGATAGTTTGGTAGTCTAAGCACCTTCCTGGCGAGCACAGGGACCCAAGTTTAATCCCTGGCACTGCGTGCTGTGCTGGCTCATGTGCTGTGCTGTGCAGTGCCACCCGTGGCCAGAACCCAGGATGTGGTAGCTCACACCCGTAATCCCAGCACTGGGGACACTGAAACAGGCCAGTCGTTATGAGTCCCAGGGGGTAGCCAGAACCTATACCAAATGAATAAATAAATAAAAGATTAAAATATATTTTTAAAAAAGTAAAATACAGAGTAGTGTTGAAATTCTAGTGCTAAAGTAGGATCTACCAAAACTTAAGGAAATTTTCTATAATAATCAATGTTACATGAGTCTGATACATGAATATTTAGAAAGCTTCCTTATAATCTGACATTTTAAAATTAATTGCACAAGTTAAATCAGTCTTTAAATTTAGTTTTGTTGTGATTATACAAACTTAACCTTAAATTATGTAAATTATTTACTAGTTTAAATACTTGGCCTTGAAATGAAATTAAAAAACTGTTAAAGATTGTCCAGACTTCCCATAATTACATGGCTTTAACCTTTAATAAACATTTTAAAAGTTGGTCTTGAAATGAGATAAAAACTGTAAAAGATTGTTCATACTTACCCATAATTACATGGCTTTAACCTTGTATAAACATTTAAAATGTGTAACCTGATTTGCATTAAAAGATAGCCATTTGAAAAAATGCAGTGACGAATAACTTCCGTCCTCACCTCTAGTCTGATTTCCCATACATAACAAGTGCCAGCTGGTTCTGTATGTCATTCCTAAATTTTTCTGTACCTCTGTGAGCCAAGTGTTCATGAACTTTAAACTAGTACAATTTAAATTAATTAAGTGAATTTGTTGATGGAAAATGTTGCTGTTGCCCTTTTGCCAAGTGTGCACTCTACCACTGAGCTACATTTCCAGCCCTGCAGGAGAACTTACAAATTAACTACTAACTACATGAATGAATAGTAGGAAGAACAAAAATTTTACTTTTCCTCTCAATATTTTAAATAATTAGGTGTCTAGATGCCCCCCAAAGCCTCATGTGGACATGAGGGCAGGCTTTTTGGAGGCTGAA
Organism: Ctenomys sociabilis; assembly: GCA_004027165.1. Lineage (NCBI taxonomy): Eukaryota > Metazoa > Chordata > Mammalia > Rodentia > Ctenomyidae > Ctenomys > Ctenomys sociabilis. Next base: position 52,368 of record PVKA01010590.1, read on the forward strand.
TCTAGAGTTTATGTGATTGGTTGTGTTCTTGGTTACTTTTCTCTCATTGCTGGGACAAAATGCCTGATACCCAAAATTAAGGCAGGAAAGATTTATTTAGCTCAGTTTGTCCATACTATGCTGGCACATGGAAGAGGACAGCAGTTCATGGCTGTGGGGAAAACAGCAAAACAGCAAGAGCAACAAGGGAGGAGCAGCCACCGAGAGCAGGCCCCTCTCCCTCCCTTTGGTTGCATTCAGGCGTCTGTCCCAGGGTGGGTCTAGCACTCACACCCATAATCCTAGCATTGGATCATGAATTAATCATAAACTCTAGAAGCCCTCACCATGACTACATGAAGCTTTAGGGGGAACGTCTACACACAAACTATAGTGTTTTGTGTTCTTTTGTTTCATTTAATTATACTCTCTTTACTGCCTAGACCTTGGCATGCACTAAACACTTGCTGATTGAAGGGATGAATCCATTCTGATGCATTTTTGCCTAAACTGCTTCTAAGTTCTAACCTACCTTCGTGCTATAGAGTGTATGAACTGTCAACTGCTCTTGGTTGCATACTTGATGATGGATTATATCTTATTTTCAGAGAGACACATAGAAATTATGCAATATAAAAGTAATTCTTGGGGTTGGGTAGTTAGCTTAGCAGTCTGAGCACTTGCCTGGCAAGCACAAAGACCCTAGTACCACATGCTGTGCCAGCCATCAAAACAGGGCAAGGTTGGCGCCTATAATTCCAGCACTGGGGAGTCTAAGACAGGAGGATCACTATGAGTCTGAACTGCATAGTGAAACCCTGTACCAAATAAATAAAAGATTTTTTAAAAAAAGTAATTCTGGGCCAGGGAGAAAGCTCAGCAAGGTCCTGAGTTCATTCCCTGGTACAATAAAAAAAAAAAAAAAAAAAAAAAAAAGAGTAATTCTGAGGTTGGGGATATAACTCAGTGGCACAAGCACCTGATTGGCAAATGCAGGGTCCTGAGTTCAATTCGCAGTACCAGAGGAAAAAAACAACAACAAAGAATTCTGCCACTTCTTAGTTGTCTGGCATGGTTCAAAGTCTTTTACCTTCCTGTTTATTCATCTGTGAAATGGGAATAATAAGTGTCTACCTCATAGACTTGTTGGAAGAGCTGAATGAATTAATACAAAGTATATAGATAGTGCCTGGTACAAGGCAGGCACTACTTAAAATTGGCATGTGTTGCATAGTGTTCCTAGCATATATTTGTATTGGAGTGTATAGCATAGGTTAAATGGGATTGAACTCTGGAGAAATTGTATATTAATGGAGAAATCATAAAATTTTTTAAAACTATTGGAGTAGGAAAGCAAAGCAAATGAGTCATTTTTAAAATTGAATATACAGTAATATTGTATCTCTAAAATATTAACATAATGTAAGGTGCTCTTCACACAATACTTTATTCCAAGGTTTACTGAAAAAAATAAAACTATTGAGCATGCATTTTAACACTGTCTTTTCTTGCGAGTCTTGTGAATATCATTCAAGATACATGAGGAGAAAATTCACTGCTTACACATGCCACTGGACCTCAGGATTTAATTTTCTCCAGGAGTTGAGGAAAATGACATATCTTGAGTGAAATGGCTCCTACTTAACTTCCCTGGCCTTAACTGTACTGTAATATAGTACTTCTCTGTTAGTTGAATTCTCTTGAATGTGATTTCATCAATTTCCTTTGGGCTTACTTGTAATAATAGAACTTTTAGTGTTTTTGTGCAGGCAGCATTTAAAAACTACCTGATTCATGCTAGGCAGTAAACCTATGTTCCGGAAACAGTACAATGATGAACGTGGTATGGATCCCAACTTCACAGAGGTCACAGGTCCTAATAAATAGTTATCCCAGTTACTGACTTATGACAGTGTTTTATGATAGATCTTTAATTTGTGATGGTAGGAGTGGTCTGAAATGATAAATCATAGATATAGAGACCTGAGAAAGAAGGGTGCAGTGAGAGATTATGACTGGAAACTGTACCAAAGGCAAGTATGATACACCAGTAACGAAAGTCTTGATCTTGGACTGCTTTTGTTGTTTTGCATGATAGGGATCTATATTTTCACTCAATTTAGATCCTCCAAATACAGCTCTATTCAACTCAGTAGTGCTTATAATGTCAAATATTCTATCCACTTATTGAATCCTTTCTGAATTGAGGCGAGCAGCTGAATGCTGTGAAGATAGGTGATAGGTGAATGTGCTGCACGACTTCGGATAGTTCATGACGCTGTGAACATCATCATCTTGCGTTACTGAGTGTTTTTCCTAAGGTCCTTGAAATAGTAGGATTTACTTGCTGTTAATTGGTCAGAAAAAAAACCATTTTTAATCCTTTTATTCAACATTAGATAACTCTGGGTATATATCTAAGTTTAACTTAATGCTAACGTACCCTGTGCTTATTGATTTCATGAATACCACTTCCCTATTTTGTTACTCAATCCTCTTGTCTGGATAAAGAATTGTGGTACTATGATCAGCCTATCCCTAAACCCTCAATCTCTTTTTTAAACCTTAGAAAGGTTCTGGCCCCTGATTGCAGCACTTCTCTTTTTCCTTTCTTCATTTTCTTCAGAATCTAGAGACTTAAGAGCAAAGATAGCACTTGGGAGGCTGAGGCAGGAGGACTGTTGTGAGTTCGAGACCAGCCTGAGCTACAAAGTGAGTTTAAACCTTGACAATGTCAGTTTATCTGCGTCTTCACTTCCCTATAAAGAGTCACTTTATAGGGAACTGCATAGTGAGACCCTGTCTCAAAAAGGCCAAAAAAAAAAAAAAAAAGAGCAAAGATATTTGTGATGAGTAACTATAAAAATTACTAGTATCAGGGGGGCAAGAGGGAAGTCCCAGGAAATAAAAATAAAGGTATGTACATGTACCAACTACCATGATATGAATGAAGTATACTACAAACACATACTAATAATTTTTTAAATCACATCTTTGAGGCTTTAATAAATCTCTTTCTTATATGGACCTATCAGAATACCAATTAGCCACTATCTCTGCCTGCATCTAAGTAGTTGAATATACTGCATTACATTTATTCCATAAACCTTGACAATGTCAGTTTATCTGCTTCTTCACTTCCCTATAAAGAGTCACTTCACTCATTGCAAACTTCCTGCAGCTCTACTCTCATCTTTGGACTGTATGTTACATTTTACTGAGAAATAGGCAGCTGTGGTCATCTTTTCATCACCAGGACTACTAACCTATCTACATTAGTCCTCCAGTTCTATTTTCTTTTCATTAGTTATCAAAGACCATCCCTGACAGTCCAATTCTACTTGTGTCTCAAATTCATCTCGTGGTCATTTCTGAGGCTTCTTTCCTGCACTTAACATCTCTCTTCCCTTTCAGTTTCTCTTCCTCTACTAGAGTTTCTCTTCAATTAAATTGCTGTCTTCCAGTTTACTATATTTGCAAGTGTATCAGTGACATATATATATATATATATATATATATATATATATATATATATATATATGTATGTATGTATACCCACCCCTTCCTGGTATGTTCTAGCCACTATTTCATGTTCCTATTCTTAGCCAGTCTTCACAGATAGTTTTTAGTCTACCTCTGTGTTTTCTCAACTATTTTTGTTTTTTCTGTTCATTACCAGTCTTATATTGGTAGACCGTAGGGGTGAGTCTTTTTTGCCTATACCTGCTTAGAGATATGCTAGTCAATGCCAGGAACATGTGAAAGTGTCTTCCCTCTCATCTCTCTCGCATACCCAGCCGCCTTCTTAGTCAGTGAATCAGCTTTTCCTGTTGATGATGTAATGCTCGATTTTCCCCCCAGTGCATCATTATCTGCCCTTGTTTAAACCAGAGTTTTAGAGTTAACTTTGATTCCTTATGTTTTTCCTTATCCATGCCCCAGTATCCCTAGAACTAATAACTAATTGGTTCTTTTTTATGTGCCTTTGAAATACATCCCAAGGGCTGACCAAATAGCTCAGCAGATTAAAGTGCCTGCATGCAGGCACAGGGGCCAGGGGTTTGATCCCCACCCCCAGGGCACACTGAGACAGCAGTTGAGACTCGGCGTGTAATCCCAGTTCTTTTTTTTTTTTTTTTTTTTTTTTTTTTTTTTTTTGTCTTTTTGAGACAAGGTCTCACTGTGCAGTTCAGGCTGGCCTTAAGCTCACTTTGTAGCTCAGGCTGGTCTCGAACTCACAGCAATCCTCCTGCCTCAGCCTCCCGAGTGCTGGGATTACAGGCATGCGCCACCAGTTCTTGGGAGGCTGTAAACAGGTGGATCACTACGAGTCAGATCTAGTAATGAGAGTCTGATCTAGTAGTGAGACCCTGAACACCCTGTAGACCCTTCCTAAAATACAAAAATAAATCAAATAAATACATCCCAGCTGGACATGGTAGCACCCATCTGTAATCCCAGCCCTAAGGAGGCTAAGACAGGAGGATCACCTCAAGTTCAAGACCAGCCTGGACTATAGAACAGGACCCTGTCCCCAAAAACTTAAAAATTAAATAAAATGTATCCCTTTGACCCATTCTTCTCCATCTCCACTATTCTACCATAGACCAACCAGTTAAGTCTCGCTTATTAGCCTGAAGCCATGTTCTCAACTGGCCTTCCTGTACTCACTCATGCTGTTTCTGCTAGAGTGAAGCATAGTAGACACTGTATTAGGTATTGCTTCCTCGTTACATTGTCTAGAATTGTATGATGCCGTATTTACCAGCTGTGTGGCCTTGAACAAAATGCTCATCATCTCTATGCTATAATATTCTCATCTGCAAAATAGGGATAATATTTGTTCACAATAAAAAGAAATTATAAGTCGGAGTATTTTATACTTTCTTTTTGAAACTTTAGATTCTGCTTGTACTTAGAGTAAAAATCAGACTACTTACCATGGCTTTCAGGTCCCTTCGCTGCCGGGCCTCTCTCTACCCTTCTTTTTCTAACCTCTTCTTGTTACCACTCTAGCTTACCATACACATTTCTGCTTTTTAATTTGGCTTTTTTTGGAGGGATTTTTTTTTTTTTCTGAACCAACTTATTTACATCTGTTAAAAGAGGTTTTGAATGTATATAAACAGTACTTTCCTGTTTTTCCCTCAGCTAATTTTTTTAGCCTAGTGAATCACTTGTTTTATCTTTATAAGTCCTAGGATGAGAGACCTGCTTTTTTTTTTTTTAATTCATTTATTTATTACAGTGTCTCGCTACACATCACGGATTCTTTTTTTGCGAGGGGGGTAGGTCAGCTCAGCCCGCCCTGGGGGGAGGGGCTGGCATGGCATGTGGTGCTGGGGATCGAACCGCGGTCCCTGAGAAGCGCTTTAGACCGCTGAGCTATCTTGCCAGCCCAGAGACCTGCTTTTTTTGCTTTGCTTTTTTAATTTTAAGTGTTGTGGAAGATGGGTAAAATTCATAGAAGTGGAATTGCTAGGTCAAAATATGGGAATGTTTTCAGATCCATGACATTTGTTGAGGTAAATTGTGATTTGCTACATGTCTAAAAGTTGTCATTTCCCCCATGCTTGATTGGTAGTTTACCTGAACTTAAAATTCCATGTTCAAAGTAGTTTTTGCTTAGCACAGTAAAGACATTCATTATTTCATTAGCTTTTTAAGACATGGTGGTTAAACCCAGATTTACCTTACGTTAGACAAGTGTCCCCCTACTCATTAGGGAATGCCTCCAGTCCCCACTGTTTGTTGAGGCAAAGTCCCACCCTGTCCTTGAACTGTAGCCCAGGATGGCCTGGAACTCAAGGTGACGCTCCTGCCTCAGCCTCCAGAGTGCTGGTTGCTCGACCACACCTGGCCCATTGCCATTTTTTAAAGTTTTAGATATAATTCACATACAATCTACCGTATTCAATTTAGTCATTTTTAATAGATCTCACAGTTGTGCAGCTGTCATTACAGACCATAGTAGAATGTTTGTATCACCTAAACCCCCAGACTTTCTAGCAGTCGGTCTTCATTTTCACCAACCTCCTGTCCTGGAGCAACAAGTAATCTTTTTTTTGCGGAACCAGGGATTAAACTCAGGTCCTTGCCAGGGAAGCACTTATTCTACTGACCTATCTTCCTGACCCCAACAAGTAAATGTTTTTGTTTTCATTGGCTTTAATGTTACTGGTGAAAAATCTCATGTTTTGTTAACACTAGTTATTTTATAGGAAACTTTAGGAGTATGCCTTACACTCCTGATTCTCTGGAATTTAATCATGAAACTAGGGTTTCCCCAGGTAGAGGTCTTTTCACTTGTTAGCTCGCTCATTGAGCCATTTTAATCAGAATATTGTTTTCCTTTAGCTCCAAATATTTTTAATAGCATCTTTGTTTCTTATTTATTTGCACCTCTGGCTTTATTTTTAATATCTCTTCTGTGCCAGGTTCGAATTGAATAAAGAGACTGAGACCAGAACAGATTGGAATTTGGAGAGCCTTTATTAGCTGGTCCGGTGGCCAGCCAGCCACACTCCATGGAGGTAGGCGCTAACCAGCCACCCCCAGCAGAGTTGAATTCAGTCCTTTATGGCAAGCCTTGCTGATACAGCTGTAGGCTGTTTACAACTAGGTTTTCAGTTTTTAGCAAAAAGCAGAACTTGCCCCAGGTGGGACCTGTTGCAAGATACAGTTAGGGTGAAAACATATCAGTTGTGTACAACACTAGCCGGCTGAAGGATCTGTACTTGAGCCAAAAAGCAATGCTCAAAGAGCTAGAGGTCCCTGCCAGCTTTGCCCAATAGAAAAACAAGAGCCACATTGATTTTAACCCATTACATCTTCAACTTTTTACTTATATCATCTATCTATGGGCCCCCTCACATTGTTTGGAAAATTTTTCTATATTACACATTACTAATGTGACTTTTACTAACATATATTCTATAATTTAACCTTTCTCCTAAACCATTTTCTCAATAGTGTTCCCCCCCCATAACTACTGTTCTGTTTGTTCATGTAATCTTCTTTCTTCTGGTACTATTATTTTTGTTACTAAATGACGATCACAACAGAAAATTTTGCAATTATGTATGTCAAGGCTTCTTTTCTAAATCAGAAGTTTGTGGATTAACTGATTGACTGATTAACTGACTTTCCTCTAGAGGACAGGTATTGTAACTATCAAACATAGGACCACTCTGGTTATAAAAGAAAGGGTATCTACAGTGTGCTTTATTTCTAGAAGGAGCTAACCAATTTACCGCTGTAGTTCCCTCTCTGTCTCTATCTTCCTCCCTTATTCAAGCATATGGAAAACTATAGAGAATGATGTAACTATTCATGTACCCATTACTCAGCTTTGTTGATGTCTTTTGTATATTTACTTTAGATTGTTATAAACGTAAAGCAAATTACAGACACAAATAATGTTCTTTAGAGGTTTATCTTTACTTCCTACAGCACCAAATCCATTTGGGAAAATTTGACATCATGATAATAACAATTTCCATAAACTAACGTGTATGTATGTCTTTGTCAAGGAGTTACACTCCTTGTAATTTTTTTTTTTTTTTTTAAGGATTTGGCTTTTTTTTTTTTTTTTTTTTTTTTTTTTGTACCTGGTATTGAACTCAGGACCATGACACTTGCCAGGCAGGTGCTTATTCTACTGAGCTATCTTCCTGGCCCCCTGCTTGTAATTTGGTATAAATGTGAAACAAGATTTAGAAGGGGCTCTCAGTGGGAGAGGGCTTGCCCCGCATGCACAAGGCCCTGGGTTCAACCTTATCACCACCAAAAAAGTCATACTAATAAGTTTCAGTAGAGAAAAATGAAGATCCAAAACATCCCAAACCTCCCAGATGTTAGACATGTGCTTAGGTCAAACAGGACTAGAATTAATGTACTATGTAACGGGCTTCTGTTTAATAGCTGGGGTTTTGAGGTTGATGAAGTGGCTTTATTAGGAAGGGGAAGCTTCCTGAGTTCTGTGGCTGTCAACACTCTTTTTCTTACATTAAGCAAACAGACATGCTGAGCCAGCTTCTTGATAAGCTACCAAAAAAGGGGCGGAAATTAGCCTCTAGAATCATCTGACTGTCTCTCAGTAGGCTTGTGCACTTGCATTAATTTGTTGCTTCCTCCACAGACTCTTTGTAAAGTTTTTGTTTCTTTACCACCCTAGATTCTTAATAGTTTCAGTTACCATGAAGAATATCTGTTAAAGGCTCTGGAATGCTAATATTTGTGTCCTTGATCCTATCTATGTTCAGCTTGTCCATTAGTTTTTGTAATGATTGGTAAACCTAATGATTTATAGGTTCTCTGGCTATAAGAAATATAGAGCACATGTTGCCTACAATTAAGCCTTTGTCTTTATCATCTCAATTCATATACCTTTTTTATCTTGTGCCATTTGCTGTATAACCTCTTATGCATCATAGTGGGTGTCATATTCTGATTCACAGTGCTTTCCTCTTCAGTTTCTTGAACATATCTTTTAAGTTAAATGATCTTTACTACTTATGTTATAAGAATTTATGAATTAATGTTGAATTTTTAAAAAATATATTCAAATTTTGTTATTGATTTTAAAGTTAATTACATCACAGTAAGAAAGTATGATCATCAGTATGGTATCAATTTTTTTATATTTATAAAATTTGACCTTGCAGTCTAGGATATAGTTACTATATAAGAATACCAAAGCTTAATCAGAAAAGCAGGACAAAACACAGCAAAGTAGTGTTAGTAAAAAGCACCTAAGAAGATAGTACAAATAAATAAGGCACAAAGATAGAAGTGAACTAAATTATCTGATTAAAATACAGCCAGCTATTTCAAACAAAACAAGCTGACAAAAAAGTCTAACTACAGTCCATTTTAAAGAGACATTTTACGAATAAAAGAATGAAATCATATACTACACCAGACAGATAGGGTAAGGATTCTAGAGTGTCCAAGTTAATATCAACATAAATTAGACATGGGGGAGGAGAAGCTTTTCTGGGCAGAAAGATCAGTACTTAACATGAAAGGCAAAATAAATAGTTTGGAGGAAAATTCAAACTGGTGGCGCATGCCTGTAATCCCAGCTCTCAGGAGGCTGAGGCAGGAGGATTGTTGTGAGTTCGAGACCAGCCTGAGCTACAAAGTGAGCTTAAGGCCAGCCTGAACTGCATAGTGAGACCCTGTCTCAAAAAAAGAAAAGTTCAAGTGCCATGAACACTTATGTAAGTACATAGTTGGGAATGATTATTAACATTATTTGTCTCTCCTAAGAAAAAGGCAGTTCTGCCTGTAATCCCAGCACTGCTGACGCAGGAGGATTGTTGTGAGTTCAAGACCAGCCTGAGCTACAAAGTGAGCTCGAGGCCAGCCTGAACTGCATAGTGAGACCCTGTCTCAAAAAAGACAAAAAAAAAGAAAGAAAAAGGCAGTTCTTTCATCTAACCAAAGTATTATATTTAGAAAGACTTAACAGTTTTGCAATCTTACATATATTACATGTTCTGCATTTGTTTCAAGAAAATCTTTTAAATCTGTTCTTCATCTAAGATTTGCTCTTTTTGCATAGGTTCTTGTTGAGGGCGGGCAGGGGCCTCGTGTGTGTGTGTGTGTGTGTGTGCGCGCGCATGCGTGCGCATGCATGTGTGTATGCATGCACATTCCTAAAAATTGAACCCAATGACATTCCACACTGAACTACATCCCCAGCCCTTTTTACTATATTTCTTATTTTGAGACAAGGTCTTGCTGAGCTACATAGGCTGGCTTTAAACTTAGCCATTGTCCTACCTCAGCCTCCCAGGCAGCTGGATTGAAGGGATGTTCCACTGCACCCATCCTGTCTTTATTCTTGAACTGGCTGCCTACTTTTTTTATCACATGATTTATCAATGACAACAGTTGTCATGGATGTCCCACATTTTGTATTTGTCTTGGTTGTCATTACTTTGACTTTCAAAGGGAAGGTAAATATCCTACATTCCATATTTGTCTGATTATTTCATTATAGTGCTTTTAGCATATAATGCTGGTCAGATTTGTAGTGATCCTCCTGTTTCAGCTTCTCCAGCACTGAGATTGCAGGTATGCACTACCAACTCTGGTCTTGGTGGTAGACTCCTTGTGCCCCAGGCGCAGGGCCGGTGCAGCATGTGGTGCCAGGGACCTTGGGCCCTGCACTTGCCTAAGCAGTGCAGGATTTAAATTTAGCCATTGTCCTGCCTCAGTCTCCCAGGTAGCTAGCACTTAGTCCCATGAACTGTGTTGTGGCCCTAATCTGATTATTTCAATGAAGGTCTTGTTTTCTGGTCTTTTTTTTTTTGGTTCTAGGATTGAACCCATCTCACCCATGGTGTAATGTACCACTGAGCTGTATCACCAGCCCTTCATGCAAGGTTTTGGTGTTTTTTTTTAATGGCTATATGATTCAAAATGCAAGTCTTTATATAACCTCCTGATGATTATATTTGTTTTCTATTTAGTAAGAATATTTGGATTTTTTTCCTACTGAATGATTAATCTTTTTCCCTTTTTACAATTAGTACTGTAGTTTCCTCCAGTTTTCTTGAAATTTTAGGTCCTGATGTGTTTTTCCTGTTTCTGTTCTATTCCCTTAATAAAAGACCTTTCTCTTCTATTAAAGTAGTCTACTAGTTGTAGTGATGTATGCTTATAATTACAGTGCTCAGGGAGGTTGAGACAGGAGGACCACAAAATTTATTCCTCCATTCTGGGAAATGTAGCAAGACCTTATCTCAAAATTAAAAGAGACAGAGACAGAGAGAAATGTAAATCAATACAAAGTTCTTCAGTTCAGTTCTCAGTACTGCGAAGAATAGTCCTATAATTTTCTCATTTGGTATATTATCATGTCCCTGTAGTTTTAATGATTACATCATTAAGAGGTTTTTTATTATTATTATTATTATTATTCCAGTTTGGAGTATTTTAGTTTTTGTTTTTGTAGTCTTTAAATTTATGCTAGCTTCACAAAATGAATTTAGGAGGTTTTTAAAATATACTATCACCTATTAATAGTTGGTATACTTATATTTTTTAAAAGATTTAGTAGAAACATTTAAAATACTCTAAGCAGGATGCATATTCACGAGATGAAGGGAACCAGTGGCTGTAGTTATTTGTGTTGTACCTACCCTTTAGTTCTTTTCATAGCAATTGGTCCACGTTTTTGTTTTAATACAAGCATCTTCTGTGCTAGACTTTACTTTTTTCTTTCTTTCTTTCTTTCTTTCTTTCTTTCTTTATTTATTTATTTTATTTATTTATTGGATACAGGGTCTCACGACCTAGTTCAGACTCATAATGACCTTCCTGTCTCAAACTCCCCAGCACTGGGATTACAGATTTGTGCCACCGTGCCCAGTTTTGGGGCTGCCAGGGCACCTGACACAGGATGGGGACAGTTCCAGAGCCAGCACAGCATATAGTACTGGGAATCTAACTCAGGTCTTTGCATTTGGCAGGCAGGCACTTAGACCTCTGAGCTATCTCTCCTTCCCTTCTGTGCTAG
>PVKA01010591.1:0-18166 GCA_004027165.1 Ctenomys sociabilis
TTTTCTTTTCTTTTCTTTTCTTTTCTTTTCTTTTCTTTTCTTTTCTTTTCTTTTCTTCTTTTCTTTCTTTCTTTCTTTCTCCCTTCCTTCCTTTCTTTCTTTCTTCTTTCTCTTTCTGTATTTAGGACAGGGTCTACAGGGTTTACAGGGTCTCACTATGTAGACTGGACTCACAATGATCCTCCTGTGTTCAGCCTCCCAAGTGCTGGGATTACAAGCTCGCGCCAGCATGACCAGTCTCAATCAAGGTCTCAGCATGCCCTGGGGGTGGGGCTGGCACGGCACCCAGGGATCGAACCCTGCCACTGTGCTCTGCCCCAGCAGGCGCTCTAGTCTGCTGAGCTATCAGGCCGGCCCTCCTTGCCCATCTCTTGATGGGTGAACTTTCTAGGCTTCTATATTTTTGCTTGTAAGATAGGTGTGCTACGATTATCAATTACACTATTTCACAGCCAAACGGTGTAATTAATGTTAACTGCTCAGAGTTAACCCACAGTGCGCATCAATGTATTCAAGCTATCAGCAGTGCTTTACCGCCACCATTTGGCAGGAGGTTCACGATATGGCACATGATGCCAAAGATAAGAGCCCAGCCCCCTCCAGCAAGCACTCTGGCTCAGCGAAATCTTTGTTTTCTATTATTTCACAACTAAGAAATGTTTAGAAACAAGCATCCCTTTACTCACATATGCCTTCCAAGGCATGGAAGGGACACTAGTGATAAAGAGTCAAGGCTTTCATATGTGGATAAAGAAAGCCAGCTCGAGGCCTGAAGGGCTGCAGCCAGAGTCCGCAGGCATTTCCCGAGGTGGAGCCTCATGGGGTCTCAGGTCAACAGAGAAACTCAAGAGCCAGTGGGAAACCACAAAGGAAAACAACAGGGCATGTGGGTGGCTGAAAAGGTGACAGACAAGGGGGCTGTCACCTAGTCTTTCCATCCAGTCTAGGCACTGGGCAGCTCTGATTCATGTCACTGGCTCACAACACCCAACACTCATGACTTAGAGGAGGAGAGGCTCCAGCCTCAGTGGCCCAGCCCATGGTCAGGCAGCTGCAAGAAGAGGTGGTGTGAGAGAGGGCTTGGGAGAGGATGGACACTGGCATCGCGATAGCCAGGAGGCAGACGGAAGGAGGAGCCAGGAGTCAGAGCACGCCTTTCTGGGGACGTGCCCAGGGGCCTGCCTCTGACTAGGCCTCATCTCCTAGGGAGTCGGGTACAAGACCCCAGGGAGCTGATCCACCAAGGAGCTCAGCACCCCCATGACCCAATAGGCGCCTGAACACGGAGTTCTCGGGGGTTACCCAGACGGAGTCAGGTGGAGCCCAGGCCCAGTGCATTTCTGAGGAACCCTAGGGAAGCTGCTACATCCCTATAAATCTCGGCTTCTGCAACTATCAGACGCATCAAATCGTGGTACTTTACAATATCAAGGGTAGATGGGGATGTGTGCAAGTCCTCGTGGTAACGTGAGGAGATGAAGTCTAGGAGACCTGCCACTGTGGCCAGCTTGTCACAGCTGAACACTGGAAACAAGCCCGAGGTCCTTCAGCTGAGGAACAGAAAGAGAGATGTGGTACCTTATGCAATGCAGTATCAATCAGCTACTAAGTAAGGTAAACTAGAGACTCTTAAGTAAGTGGATGCAACTACAGACCCTAAATAAATCAGACCTGTGTGTGTAAACATCGTGTTGTCTCCCTGGTGTAAAGAGTAAATAAAACCCAAAGGACACAACAGGTATTGTGAAAGGGAAAGAAACTGCGCAAAAGGGAAGAACAACTGGGATGGGGGAGAGGAGGGGAAAATGTGTGTGTGTGTATATATATATATTAGCTAAGATAATTGTACTACTAATTTCTTTGGTTTATTGAAAGGAACAGTTAATGCTTAATTGTTCGATCAATTTTTTATGCCTGAGCCTGGTAATCTGAACAACTACTTTGAAGGTAACAGTGTAACAGCCATTGTTAGTCTCTTGTTTTAAAATTCTAGATTGTTTTTAATGTTTTTCTCTCTATCTCTCTTTTTTTTTGTATTTTCGGGAAGGGTCTACAACGTGTTCAGTGTCTCGCTACTAGATTGGACTCCTAGTGATCCACCTATTTACAGCCTCCCAAGAGCTGGGATTACAGGTGCACGCCACCACGCCCAATCTCAATTGCCTTCTCAGGGCGCCCTGGGGCAGGTTTGGCACAGCAGGCCCTGGGATTGAACCCCTGGCTCCTGTGCCTGCTTGCAGGCACTTTAATCTATTGAGCTATTTGGCTGGCCCTTTAAAATTTTTCTTTACAATTATAAAAAAACAAACTTTGTTACTGGCATGAATCATGGCAAGGTGGGAAGGATGGAAGGGAAGCCATTTGACTGACATAAGTGAATTCTTGACTCATGGGAGTTTTAAGTCAGATCACTTGGCTTCCTTATTTTAAGGCTAAGACTTTCATGCTTTTCAAAAAGTATTGACCAAGGCTGGGTGTTGTGGCCCATGCCTGTAATCCCAGCATTTGGGAGGCTGAGGCAGGAGGATCACTGCAAGTTCGAGGCCAGCCTGGACTACAAAGTGAGCTCAAGCCAGCCTGAACTGCACAGTGAGATCCTGTCTCAAAAAGATAGTAACAACAACAAGAAAAACTGACTGAAGCATGGTGGCCTGTGTCTCTTGTCTCAGCTATTTAGGAGGCTGAGGCGGGAATCTTGATTGAGCTTGAGAATTCAATACCAATGGACTGAGACGCTATCTCAAAAAGTAAAGCAAAAATGTCAATTGGTATTAGAGATTATAGGTATGACATGTTCCGTATGTCCTTATGAAGCCGTCACTGGCTTCACTGTTCTGCTTCCTTTTTCAAACTTAGTTACTCACCGCTGGAGTACCCAAGCTGGACTTCGAGAAGGTGGCTTTCTATTCCCTGGTGATCTATGCCACAGACAGCCTTGGGGCCACAGCCTCACAGGCCCTTTTAATTCAGGTCGCAGACGTGAATGAAGCCCCCACCTTCACCGGACCCCTTGCCCAGGGAGACCAAGGTACAGGGTGCTCTGTTGAGGGAGGAAGCCTTCAGGGGCGAGGCTTAGCCCTGAGCTGCGTCCTCTGTGCGTCTACGGCTGCATGGAGAATCCCAGCGGCAGCGGCAGCAGCAGCAAGCACTCGGAATTAGCCACTGCACTCCTCAGAGCGTTAATCGATTCCTTTATTTGATAGCCGCAGCACTGAAGGCAGGCTCGACTCCCTCATTTTATAGATAACACCCAGAAAAGTGGAGCAACCTGCTCAGGGTTGCAAATTCTCCTTTTATTTGTTTTGCTACAGAGTGCTAAAGTTGTTGTCTTCTTTGTGGATTACTTAACAGTGTGTGCAGGTCATTGAACTAGAAGCTTTCAGTGAGGGATTTTTGGGTTCATGGTGGAACTAGAAGCTTTCAGTGAGGGATTTTTGGGTTCATGGTGGAACTAGAAGCTTTCAGTGAGGGATTTTTGGGTTAATGGTGGAACTAGAAGCTTTCAGTGAGGGATTTTTGGGTTAATGGTGGAACTAGAAGCTTTCAGTGAGGGATTTTTGGGTTAATGGTGGAACTAGAAGCTTTCAGTGAGGGATTTTTGGGTTAATGGTGGAACTAGAAGCTTTACAGTGAGGGATTTTTGGGTTAATGGTGGAACTAGAAGCTTTCAGTGAGGGATTTTTGGGTTAATGGTGGAACTAGAAGCTTTACAGTGAGGGATTTTTGGGTTAATGGTGGAAAACTCAAGCACATCTACTATGTTTTCTGGCAGCTACTGAGATTCATATCCTAGAGGACACTGCTCCGGGCACAGTTGTCTACAGAGCAGCAGCCACAGATCCAGAGGGTGCCGCTTTGCAGGTAATTTGTTTTGGAACAGGGAACGTGGATACCTGGTAATCTTATGTGTGCGTGCAATCAACTCGAAAGCCGTGGAGACATTTAAGTCACTCACCCGACCCCACCCCGCACCCCATTCAGGTTCCAAGCACGCCCTGTGCTCAGTTACCGGGACTTTTCAGGAACAAGTCATTGAGGCCCGGGTTGTTTGGGTGATTGCTTGCTTTCTGGAACATTCTATTCTGCACAGGCAGGCCCAGCCTTGCCCTGAGGTACCTTGGAACAAAAGATGCCAAGCTGCTTCACTTTATTCTTTGGAATCTGGCTGCATATACTTTAGAGAAACAAGCCGGCTTTTCAGGCAAAATTAATGTGTGTTTCAAGCTGTGGATCTCATCGTTAGGCTTTGTAATGGTCCAGAGGGGAAGAAGCTTGGAGCGGGCCAGCAGGCTTGGGCCTACGGCTTGGCTCCCTACAGCAAACCACTTAGAGTTTCTGCTTTGCTGCTAACTGCTACCCTTGGCCTTCTGTTGTGTTGCTTTCTCTCACTATAATCAAGCATGGTAATGTGCCCCAAAGTAGTTTAAAATGTAACCTACCTTACAAATGGCACAGTTTGTATTGCTCTCAAATTTTGATGCCATGTGGAAGGGTTACGGCATTCTTAAGCTGCAGCATTTTTACTGACGGGTTAGGCTGGCACGACATGTCTTTGCTTCTTAGTACTGGAGACAATGAGGGACTTGTGCACGTTGGTCCCGTACGTCCGTATTCGCAAGTGGCTGGGAATGTTTCTGGATTGCTGCCCGAGCAAGATGAGTCCTCCACAGCTTTCTTTAAGTGGTAGATGGCCATTGACATCTGAGGCATTGTCCACAAGGCTTTCAGAATGCGCTCGAATAATTACACAACAGAATGCCACGGCTGTCAAGCTCCCCGCACATCTGTCTCCCGCTCCTCCCAGAAGCACAGTGCCACATCCAAGATGGGGCTGGAAAGGTCGCAGCTTCCTTAACAACATGCAATTAAACCACATAATCACGCACATTGCTCTAATCGACATGCTCTAGATTATAGTACTAAATCCAGCGCTGAGCAAGTGTAGCGACACGAGAGCCAGATGTCATATTGCAGTTGCTTCCGTGGTGTTGGCCGGGGCAGCTCACCCACATTGTTGACATTTTAGGGTGGAAAACACATGACAGTCCGGCAGGATTTAGCTGCGGCTCTAACATGCAATCAGAATGACTTACTAGCCAATTAGCGCAAGTAGCTCACTTCAAATGACAGCTTGCAGGTGCTTGCGCACACAGACTGAACGCTGCTGGGCCTGGCCCTATACTTTTCTCAGAAGAAAATTGGCCCCTGGGCCATGTTTGGAAGGCCTGTGCAATGCTCGTCATGTTCTTACCAACCGCAGGATGGCACTTCGGTAGTGACGTAAGGTTGTGGAAATGTACATTTAGACACGCGCCTGCTGACGTCCTCCGACACAATGGATTGGACCAGAGGTGTTGTGAAGTGCTATGACTGGGTGGCCCTCTGTGTTTATCCGTGCCTTTGTGCTCCCTCAGAGGGACATGGCTCCTAATGGGGGGAAGAGACTGGCTCTGTATGATGATGATGTCAAATATCAAACATTCAAAGTATTTTGTAAAATCCAGTTCCACCAGGCAAGCCCCGAGAAAGTAGGAGATCATGTGCTGTAATGACTTTGGAAGAGGGGTCGGCATTTCTTTTTTGAATCTATGGAGCTTGGTGTAGCAAGCACTATAGAATTCTAGCAAACACTCTAGCATTGTCTAAGAGATACTTGTCTGCTTAATGGAGTTCGTTCTAATTATTTCTCCAGAGCATTTTAGGAAAGTATCATCCATGAACACCTCGTGTAATACTTTCCGTATAGCAGGTTAAGATGTAACCTGTCCCTGGGGCGTTTTAATGCTGAACAAGGAAACTTTTGGTGCAAAAATTGCCAATAGGATGACTGCTGTGGTTAGGGGGCTGGGTGCTGTCCATGTTCAGCTGCACCCACACCCGGACTTGGGCCGTTCATGCTTTAGAACCACTGCTAAGGCACACGCCAAGGACCCCTGACACTATGTGCAGGAGAAGTGGGGCTTCTCAGCCTTAAGGCAGGTGAACAAAAGGAAAATCAACAGTTTTCTCGATTCATCGCAGCCAACTGCCACCCCAAGATCTGGAGATTAAGTGAATTTAGTGCTGCAGCTATTTTCTATTTTTCTGGACAGCAGCTGTTGGAGCTCCATGTGGGCAGGAAGTTTTCTGCAGTCTTGGAGGCTGAGTGTGTATTAGCTAGGGTGCTAGCAGGGAGCTCCTGGTGCTGGGGTGAGGCAGGGGTGCGTCTTCAGGAGTTTATCAGTAGGAACTCCAGCAGGTCTTCTCGGTGAAGATCTAGGCATGGGCATTTATGAGGCTGGCAGACAGAGGGGAAGGGAATCACAGTGCTACATATCCAGAGCTTTCTGCAAAGCAGAATTCTACTCATGAGGGGAGAGAAGGGAGCCTTTGCCTCAACCTTATTTCATCTGGAATCCACTTAGGAGTGCATATATGTCTTTATGTACGCACATGCACACATATGCATGTACACCACACATGCTTGCAGACATATTCAAACTTCAGAAGACCAAAAAAAAGTAAAAATCTTGAAAACAGCTAGAAGGAGAAAATCTGTTATATTTATGGAATAGTAATTATAAGATTTACAGCGGATTCTCATTAGAAATCACGCAAGTGAAAGTAGAATGAGCTGGTGGTGGTGGGACACACCCATAATTGCTGCACTAAGGAGGCTGAGGCAGGAAGATGACCTAGAATTAAGGCCAGTCTGGGCTACATAGTGAGGTCAAGGCCAGACTAAACTGAACTACATAGCAAGATCCTGTCACAAACCAACCGATAAACAACCAACCAACCAACCAAATCCAAACCAAACCAAACCAACCCCCCAATTAATTAAGAAATAAATTCATAAATTAATAACTTAGAGAATGAAAAGCTATTCCATGCATCAGGAACCCAGAAAAAAGCAGAAGTAGCTATTCTAATTTTGGACAAAGTGGATTGCAACCCAAAACTGGTCAGAAGAGACGAAGAGGTTTGCTACATTTTCATTAAGGGAACAATTCAATGGGCAACAGGAAGAGATGACAATTTTAAACATATCACAACAAATACTGGCATGCCTAACTTTCTACAACACATACTATGAACATGACAGATTGAATACAGATCAATGAAATTATAATGGGGAACCCCAATACTCCACTGTCACAAATAGAGAATCAGCTAGACAAAACAAGCAAACAAACAACAATAAAAAAATCCCAAGAAAATGACAGAGTTGAACAAAACAAGCTTGGTAACTACAGAGTGGTCCATCCTATAACAACAGAATGTACATTCTTCTCCAGGGCGTGTAGAGCTTTCTCCAAATGGTCTGCATGCCAGCTCATAAGGCAAATGTAAAGGCAAATGTAAAAGAATCAGTACTACCACATGCGTAGTATTAGATTATAGTGCAATGAAACTAGAAATCAATAGCAAAAGAGAGCACAGGAATTATGCAAGCAGGTGGAAATTGAACAGGACCCTTTTTTGTTTTGTTATTCTTGTACCGGGGATTGAACTCAAGACCTTGTACTGCCAGGCAAACTTACGCTGCTAAACTATCTCCCTGGCTCAAATAGTACCCGCTGAAATAATCAATCAGTCACAGAAGAAATCAAGGATGAGATTAGACAACTCATAGAACCACATGATAAAGCCAGTACAATACTCCAGAACTTAGGGGGCCCACGGAAAGCAACCCTAACAGGGACACTAATAGAGGTGACATGCCACATCAGAAAAACAGAACCCAAATAGATCACCTAAGGATGCACTTCAAGGTCCTAAAAAACAAGAATAATCGCAACCCGAAGCTCATAGAGCATGAACACTTGGAGCTGTGTGCTTTCGCAGGTAGGGCTGAGCCTCACAGGAGCAGACCGTGTGCTTGGTGCAGACACACCATGGAAGTAGCTCATGTGTCCATCCTCCAATGTTAAGGTAGCTGCAAGAGGAAAAGAGCTTGCTGCAGTTCTGCTGTACCACACTAAAACAGCACTGAAAGCAGTTTATTTGTGTGTGTTGTTTTATGCTATACAGAAATATATAACTGTGTCAAAGTTATCTTAGACTCATTATGTTTAATTTACAAACAAAGGGCTTGGGGAGATAGCCCAGCAGTCTAAATGCCTGCCTAGCAAGTGCAAGGACCTGGATTTGATCCCTGGTACTACATGCTGTGCCAGCCCTGGAACCCTGGGTGTGGTGGTGCATGCCTGTAATCCCAGTGCTGGGGAAGCTGAGATAGAATGATCCCCGTGAGTCCAAGCTATGTAGTGAGACCTTGTACAAAATAAATAAATAAATAAAATTACAAACAAATCTGAGTTACAGACATTCTCCTGGAATAGAACTCATTTGTAAGTTGGGGACTTACTGTAGAAGAAAGGAAATTATAGAACTATAAGCACAAATTAATGAAATTGAGAATACAAATCAACCTGAAGAATCAATAAATGAGGGTTGATTCTTTGAAACAGTAAATAAAATTTGTAAAGTCATAGCCAATCTTAGTGAAAAAGAGAAAAAAAAGATCCGAATGCATGAAATTAGAAATGAAAATGGTGAAATCACAGTGGATTCTGCCAATATCCAGATGATCACTAACTACTTTTAGAATGCATGCTGTAATAAAATGGGAAATTCAGAGAAATAGATTCCTAGATATATATGAATTCAATATTAGACAGTGAAATTGAACAATTAATAATATAGTAATAATAGTAAAACCCACCAACTAAGAAAAACCCAGGTCTTGAAAGATTCACTACTGAATTCTACAAAGAACTTTCAGAAAATCTAACACCAATATTCCTTAAATTCTTTAATGAAGTAAAAGGGAAGGTGTATTCCCAAAGTCATTCATGGAAGCAACCATTACCCTGATTTCCAAATCGGAAAAAGACTTGATCAAAAAGGAGAACTACAGGCCAGTCTGTCTAATGAATATAGATGCAGAAATCCTCATTAAGATACTGCCAACTGGAATATAGCAAATCCTCAAAAACAGACTACTCAATGATCAGGCAGGATTCACCCCAGGGATGCAGGTTCAGCCTATGCAAACCAACAAGTACAATACACCACAGAAGCAAGGGCAAAATTCACATGATCATCTCCTTAAACACAGAAGAAGCCTTCGATGAAATTCAACCTCTATACATGATAAAGAATAAGACCTTCAAGAAAAGAAGTATGGACGACCTTTTCTCAATTTGGTAAAAGCCATTCATCAAAACCAATGGCCAACATCATATTAAGCAAGAAGCTAAAAGCTTTTTCTATAGATTCAGGAACAAGACAGAGGCACTCGCTGTCTCCATTCCTGTCCTGGGTGATGATCAAAACCTGAGCCAACTCAATCAAGCAAGAGAAATACGTACATGAAAGGAAGAAGTTAAATCATCTTTATTTGGTGATAACATGAACTTCTACATAGAAGGCCTAAAAAAATTCCATCAAAAAATTAACAACTATAGGGCTGGCAAGATAGCTCAGTGGTCTAAAGCGCCTGCTTAGGCAAGCTCTCAGGGACCGCGGTTCGATCCCCAGCACCACATGCCATGCCAGCCCCTCCCCCAGGGCGGGCTGAGCTGACCCTCCCCAAAATAAAAAAAAAGAGTCCGTGATGTGTAGTGAGACACTGTACTAAATAAATAAATTAAAAAAAATTAACAACTATATTCAGTAACATAGCAGGATACAAAATCAAGACACAAAAATCGACAGCATGGTCTAGTGTGCTGGTGCACAACTGCAATTCCGGCACTCAGGAGGCTGAAGCAGGGGGATCACTGTGAGTCTGAGGCCAGCCGGACTACATAAGTGACTTCAAGGCCAGCCCGCACTACATAGCAAACCTGTCTGCAAAAACAAAACAAACGAACGGACTTAGTAGCATTCATGTACATCAACAAACTCACCAAGAAAGAAATTAGGAACACGATAACTTTCCCAATAGCATCAAGAAAAGTGAAACACTTAAGAAACTGACCTAACGAGAGGTGAAAACCTCTACCCTGAAAGCTGCAGAACTCTAAAAGTACTCTGAAAAAGATCAAAGAAGACATCAGGAAATGGAGTCCTATGCCCTGCTCTGAGTGCGCAGAACCAATGTAGTCAGAATGCTCACGTGTTCAAAACTAATTTGCAGATTTAATGAAATTAAATTTAAAAAATATCAGCATTCCTTACAGAATTAGAGAAAGCAATCTTAAAATTTATATGGAAACTGAAGGGACCTAGAATATTGAAAGCAAAATTCTGGCCAAGAAGGCAGGAGGCATCACTACCCTGGACTTCAGGTTACTCGACAAAGCTACAGTGATTTAAAAAACAAAGAGCACAGCACAGCATTGGCGGTAAAGAACAATGGAGTAGAAAAGGGATGAAAAAGAGCCCCGGGACACTCAGCTACTGATCTTTGACAAGGAGGCCAAAACTTTCATCAGAGGAAAGCTAGCCTCTTTAAGAAGAGGCGCTGGAAAAACTGACTATCTACATGCAGAAATCAAACTGAGGACTATATCTCCCCCCATGCACTAAACTAAAATAAAAATGAATCAAAGACTTAAATAGTGAAATGGAAATGAATGTTTTTAATTTTTTATCTTTTAAAGAGAATACAAAATGGTATTAAAAAAGAAAAAAATTACGAGTGATACATACAGAATTTCACTAAACAAAAGAATAGGAATTTGACAGTATTTGTTGCATTGCATAATGTTGTCTTCAAATTAGTTTTTCAGACTGCCAGATATATGCATGCAAAATTAGAAAAAGAGAATAAAAAAGAAATTAAGAAAAGAGAAAAGGAAAAAAATTAAAAGATAAAAACTTAAACATTAACTGCTCCTTTCCATAGACCAGCAGAAATGCACAGTTTGGTTGTCCAAACCCTCCCGCTTACATACATGGGTAAAATTACCTCACTCCCTCTCCTGTCCTTTTCTTTGACTCAGTAATTCTTTCCCTTTGAGCAGGTCCATTCCTTTTCCCAGTATCTCCTGCACAATATAGTGTTTGCACATGCAGGTCTAATTTATTTCACTCAAGAGCATAGGCTTTGTTGCATCCATTTACAGGTAAAAGCCTCAAATTTATCCATTTTGATAGCTGAATAATATGCCATTGTGTAAAAACACCACATCTTTTTTTTATCCATTCCTCAGTTGATGGTCATTCCAAGATGTAGCCACGACAAATTGGGCTGCTATAAACATGGGCAAACATATGTCACTGTGCTGTGATGTAAAATGGAAATATTTGATCAGCTAGAGGACAAAATGGGCAAAACTCCCAAGGACACAGCGTAGGGAAGGACTTTCGGAACAGAGCTTCAGTTATTCATAGTAGAGTATCAGGAATCAACAAATGACACCATACCAAGTTGAGAAGCACTTGCAAAGCAAAGCAAGCAACCAACAAAGTGAAGAAACAACGTACAGAATTGAAAAAAGTGTTGCAGAGGACTGACATCTAGAATGTATTAAAAAAACACTAAAAAAAATAGATCCCCACAATAAAGACTCAGTCAAAATATGGGCCAATGAAATAAATAGATTCTCCCCAGAATAGGTACCATTGGCCAGTAAGTAAATGAAGAAGTGTTCACCATTTGGGCCAGTAGAGAAATGCAGAGTCACCAGTGCGGGGGGTGGGCCTACAGGAATGAAGACACCATTCCTCACTGTTGCTTGGAATGAAAACTAGTACAAATACTGTGGAAGCCAGTGCGGAGATTCCTCAAAACCCTAAAAACAGAAATTCCATTTGGCCCCAGTGTTTTCGTTCTAGGTATGTTCTTTTCCTTTTCTGCTTACCAGGAATTGAGCTCAGGATTTTGCACTTGCCAGGCAGGTTCTTGTGCCGTTGGGCTATAGCCCTGTCGTCCAGGCATGTTTTTGAAAGCAGTAAAGACAATGGCACATGTGCACCCATGTTTGTAGCAGCACAATCAACAATGATTAAATCTTAGAAGTGGCCTGTATGTTTATCAGCAGATGAACGGACCAAGCAAATACGATATTTATGCACAATGGAATACTACTCTGCTATAAAGAAGGATACAGTTGAGTCATTTTAGGAAAAAAGATGCACCTTAAGCCCACAGTGTTGCGTCAAATAAATCAGACACAAAAGCTTAAATATTGCAGGGCTTCTTTGGGGTGTTACTCTGAAATCTGGGCTGGCTGTGAGCCCACTAGGTAGCCCAGGCCGGCCTCCAGCTCACAGCCATCCTCCTGTCTCAGCCTGCTGACTGCTGCGATTAGAGGCTATACCACCATGCCCAGCTTGCATGGCTTTTTAAATATGAGAAACTAAAAATGTAAATAAAGAACAAAACAAGAGACAGGTAATAGGAAGTAGTAAGACAGATCTTTAGCATATGTGAAGGGAACTGAGAGACGAAGGGGGTGGAGGTAAACAAGGTGATAAAGGAGAGGTGGCAAGTTCCAGTGAGGACTGTGGTTGTTACGCACACAGTCGAGTCAAGAATAAAGCAAGGGAAAGGGTCCAGGAGGGTCCAGGAGCTGGGGAGAGAGGGCCAGAGGCAGGCGGAGGGGAACAAAGCATTACGCCATGTCACGTACAGGAGCCGGCTCCTCACGATGAATGTGGTCAGTACGTGCTGCAAGCATACATGTAGGAAGCCGCCGGTCACGCGTCTTGCACGCACACCGTTGTACTTGTCAAAGGCACACCAGTCAGAAAGCAAAGGAGCTAGAACTCTTCCAGAATGAATAAAAGCTGAGGACCAACACACTGTTGCACAACAAATGGTGTTGAGTCTTCCATAAGGAAAGCGCATCAGGAAGGAGGGGGAGACAGATCAGGAAAGGGACGCCCACCGGGGAGCCGCAAAGTGCAAGAGGTTTTACCCTTAATTGGTGTAAAGGCAAGCTTAAGGGTGACCCGCCTTGGGTGTCTCGGAGCTCGCATGGGCGAGAGCGAGGCAGTGGGAGTGCTCTGTTTCCAGAGATTGCATGGTCCACAAAGTGCTACAATATAACTTGAAGCTACACTCACATCAGAGAAGATTTCCCGTGGGGATTCTTAAAAATTTTAAGCTTCTTACCAAGATGGTGCTGAAGGGAAGCCCTTGCCCCTCCCAAAGCTGAAGCCAAAGCAGAAGCTTTGAAGGTCAAGAAGGCGGTGCTGAAAGGCATCCACAGCCTCAAAAAGAAGACATGAATGTCACCCACCTTCCACCGCCAAAGACACTGTAGTAGCTACAGAGGCGGCCCAAGTGCCCTCGGAAGAGCGCCCCCCGGGAGAAGCAAGCTGACCACAGAGTCAGCCATGCAAAAGATGAGGACAACAGCACACTCTTGTCACCGTGGATGTCAGAGCCAATAAGCACCAAATCAAATAAGCTGTGAAGCTCTGTGACATCGTGTTGCCAAGGTCAGTACCCTAATCAGGCCTGATGGAGAGAAGAAGGCGTATGTTCGACTGGCTCCAGATTATGATGCATTGGATGCTGCCAACAAAATTGGGATCATCTAATCTGAGTGCAGCGGGCTAATTCTAAATGCATACTTTTTTCTCAGTAGAGAAAAAAAAATTGGGTCGGGGAGGTGGCTCAGTGGAATAAACCCTTACCCAGCAAGTGCCTGGGCCTGAGTTCAGTACCTGGTTCTGGAAAAAAAAAAAAAAAAAAAAATTAGGCAAAGATATGTAATGGATTTACTAATGTTCAATTAAACAGAAACAAAGAAAAAAATGCAATGAATGGAAAAGAGTTACAACCATGGTAGATATTTTGTTAGTTATGCTAGCAAAAGTCATCTGAGTGGCCAGAGAGATTGCTCAGTGGTCTAAGCGCCTGCCTGGCCAGCACAAGGACCCAGGTTCAGGCCCCCATACTGCGAACCATGCCGGCCCTGCACCAAGCTGGTCCCCGAGACAGGAGGACCGGTACGAGTCCGAGCTGCGTAGCAAGACCCTGTGCCAAATACACAGGTAAAAACAATTTTTAGAAAAGTAATCTGTATCAATTTAAAGACAGAAACTGTCAGAGTGGATTTTTAAAAAGGCTCATCTATTTATGTCATCTACGGTGAACCTATTGTGAAGGCAAAACCCGACATAGCTTAAAAGCAAAGAGCAGGAGAAGCATCGTGTTACGCTGAGGCGGGCCAAGCGGGGAGCTTCGTTACTTTCGCACAAGTGTGGAGCGCGCGGCCCAGCCGGCAGGCCCCAGGCAGTGCCTTGATCTCGTTTGCGGATGACTATAGTACCCGTGGGCTGAGACCCTGCTGCTCGCCCACGCTGCAGTGTGGACTCCCGGGAGGCCGGGGAGGTGGCAGTGGAGCGCCCAAGCCGGCCGCCCGCGTGTCTGTGTGGGTCTTCGCCACACGACCCCAGCCCTGGACGCCACCTTCCATTCCGACTACAACCCCAGCCGCACTCCAGCTCGCGTGAGCCCTTTGGCGGAGCTCACGCCAGGTACCAGCCTGGCTCTCTGAACACACCTCTCAGTCCCACTCCGCTGTAACAGTCCTGTGTCTTGGGACAAGGTAGGTGTCTCTGAACAAGAAGCGAGGGGGAGCACAGCGCCTGCCTGGACGAGGTCCTGAATTTGAGTCCTGGTATAAGAAAGGAAAGAAAGAAAACAACGAGGGGAAAATGATCCTGCTTAACCTCTGTTTCCTCGTTGCTCTTCTTACTGGAGGAATGAGCGTCTGCCTCAGAAGGTCCTGTTCAAAGCAGTGTGCTGTGCGCAGTGACTGTGGCCACAGCTCCTCGTAAACACAGCCAGAGCTTTTAAGACCGGTGGCACATGCCGCAGTGGGGAGGGGCGCAGGTGGGCAGGGGGGAACGAGAGGTGAAGCTACTGAGGTGAAGGAGAACAGGCACAGCGGGAGCTCGAAGGCACCAGCCAGTCTTGGACTGCGTCTCCCGATACACGTAGGTGTCCATTCGCTTCTACGTTCATTTAGGCCCCAGATACTGGAAGTAATCCACTCAGTCAACGCGCTGAAGACTTGGAGTGCTTTCCAAGGCTCCGAGCAAGGAAGGCTCTTGGAAAGCTTCGCAGCCCTTGAAAGAGGAGGAGACAGACCACTTAATGACGGTTATGAACCTATTTCTACGGCCTCATTGTTTTTTCCTTGGATGGAATCAGCAGAAAGGCTCAATGAAGACAGTAGATTAGAAGTGGAAATAAACAGTATTTTCTGTTCAGTCAAGACCGACTGAAGGCTGACAGTGATCAGATCTTTATGGGAACATGATATTTGGAAATTCTAGGGGACATAATTAGTGATGGAGCCATCAAAGGACTCAACAATTATGTAGCAGTAGAGCTTATAATTATGGGCCTGAGAGCTTTAATTATATATTCCTATTTTATAACTCGGCTGTAAAACAAACATTAAAGAGGACGAAAGATGAATCTACTGTATCAGAGACAAGAATATATAAACTTTTCTCTACAATTTGGAGTGGTAATTGTGCTTTTGATGGATTTAAAAATGTAATGATTTTGGAAAAGAGGCCTGTGTCCTTTCAATACCACCTATATTTTCAACTTTTGTAAGTTTCACAGGTGGGGAAAAACATACATCAAATAAGTTAAATGTACTCAGCTTTTGGGAGTCTTAGATTGCACCAGTTCGGTACATAATTTGTGGCCAGAATTAGTATATTCTTATATATGCTCTTGCCTGTTTCTGTTTTGTGAGCCTTAACTGCTCAGAGACTGCATGAGGACCCTTGCGGGCGGAGGTCAGAGAACAGTGGTACCACTGTCACTGGTGGCGGCAGAGGTGCATCCAGGGACAGTGACCGGCCTCCTGCAGAGCGAGTTCTGGGCGTGTGTGACGTAGCAGTGTGAGGCTGACTCTAAGACCCACGAGCTTCCGTCTGCCGTGTCTTCATTCTTGGGAAAAGCTGATGCCAGGAGCTTTCAAAAGCCAGCAGCCGCCGCAGCAGCAGCAAACCACGGATGCCCCGCCCCGGGGTCTTGGGGCGGCTCCAGCGTGGACTGCCCAGGAGCTAGCTCCTTGCCGGTCAGTGTGGCTGGGCAGAGTGTGGTGCCCTCTGGGCCTGGGCCTCAGCACACGCTTCCTCCCAGGAGCGCTGGTGCGAGAAGGTTAGCTGCAGAGCCTCCAGGCTTTTGGGGGTGCTCTGAAGTCCAAACCGAAGGGCGGGTCACTGTTTTATTCAGTTTTAGCTAATTCATAAGTTATAGATGCTGTGCATATTATGGGGTGCCATGTAAAGCTCAATGTATATACATATTACATGGTACTTAAGTTAATTTGTGCATATTTATTTCCTCAAACTTTATCTCCTCAGTCACTTTGGGTGAAAATTTTCCAACTCCTTCCTTCTTGCCTTCTGAAGTCTGCAGTGCACTGCTATCATCTGCCTCGCAATGGTGCATTGGCACCTCTGGCTCTGACTAACTTAATGCACAGTCATCAGTTTTTCTGCTCTTCTCCGTACTTTTATACCCTCACTTCCGATAGCCACTATTCTATTTTATTTTTTAATGTATTTGGTACAGGGTCTTGCTAGGCAGCGTGGACTTAGTGATCCTCCTGTTTTTAGCCTCCCCAGTACTGGGATTACAGGTGTGCACTACTGTACCCAGACCCTGGCAGGCTCAGCCTGGCATGGCATGTGGCGCTGGAGATCAAGCTTTGATCCCTGCACTTGCCTAAGCTTGCCTAAGCAGGCACTTTAGTCTGTTGAGCTCTCTTGCTGGTCCCGCTCTTTGCTTTTCAGCTGACATGAGCCAACAAGCTTCCTTCCCCTTTGGCCTTTGGCTATAGGTCTGTTTTGGAGCTTCCTGGCCACATACTGAATCCTCTCAAACAGGGAGGTAAATCGCACCTCTCCTCTGCTAAGTTGTGAGTGTCAGGTTCTCACAATGGGAAAGTTAACTACCATTTTCCAGTTGTGAATAAGGACTCCCTTGGCAGGTGGACTGCAGACTCCATGTGTTACAACACTCTGGTACAAAAATTTGCCTACCTATTCCCTTTGTCCTGAGACTTTGCAGGGGACTGAGCTTAAAGGCAGTGAACTGCCTTTAATAGCTCTAGAATAGAAAATTTCAAGATCGCCCAGCGTTCGGGGTGTGGCATGGGAATGGCTGGTTCTTTCACCCAAATTTGTAATGAGATCTGGGGACAAAAGGCAAAGCAGAACAATTTGCAAACATAAATTTTGGCTCAAAAGGAGTCATGTGTGAAGTTCAGGGCAAGGACATGCGGCTTCATAAGAGAATAACACTATCAAAAAGAAACCAAGCGTTTTGCACAGGGACAAAGAAGATGACTTGAGTACATGCCAAGACTCAGTGAGACCCCGCCTGTCACAGGCTCAGGGTGCATATGTGTAAGTCACTCATTTGGGGAGAGAGGCCTGGGACACTGGCTCAGAAAGGCCGCCGAGGGAGTTGGTTCCTGCGGATTCGTTTCAGCAGACTCAGGAATGCCATCCAGGAATGCAGACACTGCGGCTGTCATGGACCCTGTGGGCCCCACTGCTGCCAACGCTGATGGCAGGCCTTCAATCCCATAGAAGGAAAAGAAAGAAAAGAAATCTTGTCATTGGCAACAATATGAATGGAATTCGGGATCGTTAAGTGAAATGAGCCAGACATATAGGCATGGTGGCTCTTTTTTTTTTTTTTTTTTATGAACTTAGTACAAGCTCTACAGGGGCTCATTACATAGATCAGACTTGTAGTGATTCTCCTGTTTTCAGCTCCCAAGCTCTGGGATTACAGGCATGAGCCGCTGCACCTAGCTAGTCTCTACCACGGTCTCAGTGTGCCCTGGGGGAGGGGCCAGCATGACAAGCTGGGGATCGAGCCCTAGCCACTGTGTTCTGTCTAAGCAGGTGCTTTAGTCTGCTGAGCTATCTGGCTGGCCTGTCTAATGGTGACTCATGCCTGACCACAAATACCCAACACTGATAATTTAAAGGAGAGGTCTAGCTTAACTCATAGTTTCAGGGAATTAGGCCACGTCTGCACGACTCTCCTTGACTGCAAGGTGAGAACATTACATCAGAAGAGTGTGGCAGAGAAAAGTGACTTAATTCATGGCAGGGAGACAGAGCCAGGGAAGAAGGAGGAGGGGACCAGGGAGCCTTTAAGGGTGCAGAGTCCATGCTAACTATCACTTCCCACCCCTTATCAACTGGACATCCAAGCACATCTCTTTAATCCATA
>PVKA01010591.1:18266-64050 GCA_004027165.1 Ctenomys sociabilis
AAAAAAAAAAAAAAAAAAAAAAATCCCAAGTCTCTTCTGAGATTCCATTTAGCTATGAACCTTGGTAAAAATCAAAGACAAATTATATAATACCAAGGTACAATGACATAGAGTAAACATTCCCATTCCACAAAGGAGGAAAGAAATGAACTGGAGCAAAACCAAGCCGAAAGCTAGCAGGGCAGGCATCAAGGGCACACGACTGCGGGATGGGGGTTTCAGAGGACGCACGCAGTGCCGCCCCATGGCCCTGCTGGCTGCAGCTCACGCGTCTCTCCTGGGCTGACTTCACTCAGGGTCCTCGATTTTGCTGAGCGACACTTTCGCCTCCTAGGTGCTCCTTTCCCGGCCTTGCAGGCCTCCTGTCGAACTCCGGGTAGGAGCCGCTCTGACCGCCCAGCTCTTCCCTCCGAGCCTCTTGCTTTTCCCGATGCTTGTTTCTAAAGTATTTCTATCAATATAGGTTCGCAATACAAAGGAAGTGTACTTGCCTTGGGGAAGTTGGCGCACGCGTATGGCGCCACGGTCCCCTATCCTGCCCTTCCCAGCCCTTGCTCCTCGTCTCTCCCCGCTGGCAGATCCCTTTTTCATCATCTCAAAGAACAAACTGATTCACTGGTCCCTTGTGTTGGTTTAGGTTCAGTTTTGTCAATTTCCACCGTGATATTTATAGTTTCTTTCCTTCTGGTAGGTTCACACACGGGTTGCGTTTGCCTTTCTAGGAACTTGAGGTGCATTGTTAAACTATTGGCTTGGAGAGCCGTGTCCTTGTCACATGCGCATTTACATCTATAAACTTCCCTCTTAGAAACGCTCTTAAGCCGGGCGTGGTGGCGCATGCCTATAATCCTAGCACTCGGGAGGCTGAGGCAGGAGGATTGTTGTGAGTTCGAGACCAGCCTGAGCTACAAAGTGAGCTTAAGGCCAGTCTGAACTGCATAGTGAGACCCTGTCTCAAAAAGACAAAAAAAAAAAAAAAAAAAGAAACGCTCTTGCTGTGTCGCTTCGGGCTTAGGATGTTGTGCTTCCATTTTCACTTGATTCTAGAAACTGTTTAATTGTTCCCCTGACTGCTTCTGTGATACGCTGATTATTCAATAATATATCATTTAATCTCCATGTATTTGTGTAGTTCCTGTGATTCTTCTATTGTTGATTTCTAGGTTCATTCCACTATGATCTGATGATATACAGATTATTTCAGTTCTTTTGTACTTATTTAAATATGGCTTATGCCTGAAGATGTAGTATCTTTTGTAGTACAGTCTATTATAGTATAATATAGAAGTTCCATGTGCTTTTGAGAAAACTGTACTGTGTACTTGAGTGAAACACTCACTCAGACTGCCAGCCCTTGGGCGTGCCCGGCGGCCACCTGTGTGAACTCTTGGATCCAGCCACCAGGGGTGCCTCCCCCTTTCCCTCTAACAGCAGCAGCTGTCCTTCTGGTCAAGAAAGCTGATGGCCTCACCTTAGGCCAAAACCTAATTCACCAGGTGCCAGGCTGTCTTGGGGTGAGCAGCCTATGGACCCCCTGACAGATGCTGAGTACACCCTGTTTACAGATGGAAGTAGCTCTGGTAGGAATGGAGTCTGTCAGCCTGGGTGTTCCGTGAGCACTCCTGCTCCTGCCTCCTGCTGCTGTTGGGAAACCTGTCGCCAGTGACACCAGACTTGCTCTCCTAAGTGCCCTCCAGGTTCTGAATGATTGAACCATCAGCCCCAGCCAGAAAATTCTTAAACAGTCAGGCCTGCCCCCCGAATATTCCCAAGCTCAAGCCACAGTGCTGGTCCCTGCACCCCTGCAGCCAGCTCATGTCCTTGGGATGGCCTGAAGCATTCCTTACCCAAGCTGACTGGGAAGTAAAACTGTAAGGTCCTGTTGTAAAAAAAAGTCATACAAGCTCTAAAAGAGTTCAAGAACAGCTTTTTTTTTTTGAGAGTATATTTCTGTTTTTAAAAACTTATTGGGCACAGGGTCTCACTGTGCAGCTCAGACTCATAGTGATTCTCCTGTTTGAGCCTCCCCAGTGGTGGGAACACAGGCGTGGACCACCATGCCTGGTTTCGGTGGCTGGCTCAGCCTGGAGCTGGGTGGCATATGGCACTGGGGATGGAAACTGGGTCCTTGAGCTTTGCCAGGTGGGTGCTTAGATTGCCAAGCTATGTCCTTTGCCCTAGGAACAACTTTTAACCAGCTTTATAAAATTGTAGGTAAAAGACCCATGATTGTGTAGACAGCCCCGCACGCACAAGTAGGCCAGGTGACTCTTGATTATGCCCAGGGCTCTGAAAGCTTCAGGAATGCAGCCTTGGATGCACCAGTTTAGGTTTACCTGGACCAAACAGCTACTGAAGAGACGATGCCCTCAAAGCCCTGCTCTGGCCACTCCGGATGCTGACCCGTCCATGCACAGCTGCAGGCTGAGGACACTGTTCACAGGCAGTCGGGCACTTGACCCAGGTTTGATGAGCGTCCGAGGCACACTGGGCCTCTCTCCCTACTGTACCAGATGACGGTACAGACAGACAGGCCCAAGTGTTCTCTCTTCCTGAAAGCAACTTAGGGAAAGACTCTAATAGGCGATCTTGGGGCTGTGGCTAGGCCCATCCTAGGTCACTGGCAGCCGTAATGCTACTGCGTCTGGTTGGTCCTGGCCTCAGAAGATCACATGTAGTAAGCTCAGCGAAGATTTGCTGGGGAAGCTAAAAGAGAGGGCAAATGTGGCACACACACACACACCCCCGCATTACGCTTGAGCTTGTTAGTTGCCCAGGTGACAGTTCCCATTGTAGTTCCAGCTAATTCTGTCTTAGAAATGGCGGTCACTGTGATGCACATGGTAAGAACCAATCAAAGACAGCCGAGTACTCTGCCTCCCCACCTCTTCCTTCGCAACCCCACAAAAACATCCTTCCCTGGGCTTTCAGGGCCTGATATTTATATAAAGGTCAATGCCTTGTCAGCACCTGCCTAACATAAAAATAAATCTGCTTCCAGATCTGGGCATTGTTCTGGTGTTTCTGTTGTTCTTGCAATTACATTATCTTTCCAGTGTAGTTTCTTGTACTTTTTTTTCCTTTTGATGACTTTCCCAGGTTGATACACTCTTTATTTTGGGTGTTTTGGTGCTGGGAGTCTCTCTCTCTCTCCCTCTCTCTCTCTCTCTCTTTTCTTTTCTTTTTCATACTGGGCATCAAACTTGGGACCTTGCGCTTGCCAGACAGACACTTATTCCACTGAGCTATCTCCCCAGCCCAAACAATTGTTTCTAAATAGGACTTGGAAAACTTTGCTCCAAGGTCTTCTGGCGTTCAGGTTTTGCACTGAGAGATCCACGGTTACTTGGCTGAGCTTGCCTTTGTTTTCAGTGAAAACATAGATTTTTATATCCTTTCAGTTACCCCCGATGCTTTGCTCTGCTCGTGCTTGCCTGCGTGCATGCTTCATCGCCTGCCAGCTCCAGCTCAGCTTGCACGGTGCCTTCTTGTTTCCAGGGCCTCGCTGTTTCCCGCCTACTACGTCCATCTGTCTCCACCTCTGCGTCTGTCGTCACACTGCTGTGGTCCCTTGCCGCACCTTCTACGGCATTTGCTAGGTCATGGGCTTCTGCTTCTTTTCCTACTTTCTATTCTTTACCCAAGTGGATTTCATAGTTTGTTTTGTCTTCCTTGACTGAATTAGCTTGTTTGTTTCTTTTTAGCTCATCAAACAGTTTTATTAGTAAAAATCTTTACCTGCTCGATTAAATCTTCTTCTTACTCTATGTCTTATGTACTCTCTCCTTTCGCCTCTTTAAACATTTTGAGAATTCAGCTTTTGTGCTCCTCGCTTCTAGCTCCTCTACGTCAATCCACGTGATCAGTGTCTTGCGGGGTATCTTGTTGGCTCGATCCGTGTTTCTGTTGCTTTTGCCCAGCGGGTGGAAGATGTCAAAAGACCCACCACGAGAGCCAGGGATGGTGATGCCAGTGCCACCCTTCCCAGGAGCAAAAGGGATCTGTGACAATGACGCAGGCAGAGCAACAAACCACGTATCAGTGTACAGGATGCGTGTGCTAAAAGCAACAACTGGTACCTTTAACAACAGAAAAGAATTCTGCAATGGAGTCCACTATTTAAATTAGTCGAAATAATGATAAAAATGGATGAGGCAGAAGAAGGGAAAATGAAAGAAGTGAAATTTGAACAAAGAAAAAGAAAATGGGAGAAGAGAGAGAAGTGAAACAAAAATCCAGATAAAGAATAAAGGCCAGGCTTGACGGTGCACGCCTTTAATCCTTGCACTCTGGAGGCTGAGGCAGGAGTGTCCTCATGAGTTTGAGGCCAGCCTGGGCTACATAGTGAGCTCAGGGCCAGCCTGAACTACCCAGCAAGACCCTGTCTCAAGAAAAAAAGGAAGTTAATCAAAGTATGTAAAAGTAACAGAAAAAGACAAGCAAGAAAAAATAAAAGCAAAGAGCAAAAGACAGGAAAAGCAAGAGAAAAACAAAAACAAGAACTACTCTTCTCACCAAAGAGAGTTTAAAAGTCGTCCTTGTGTCTGTGTGGGTGCGTGGTTTCTTCTGGGGTCCACTCAAGGAGCGCTGGCAGAGCGAGTCACAACTCAGTCCCGTGTTGTTTCCACATGCAGCTTTTGCCGTGGGAGGGCTGGGCCCTGCACTGCCTTTCCCTGGGGTGGTGGCTGTCTCTGCTCTCAGCTGTGCCTTTCCCTGGGGTGGTGGCTGTCTCTGCTCTCAGCCTGTGCCTTTCCGCGCACGCCAAGTCCCTGCCCTCTTGGCCTAACTCTGCGACCTGTGGGTTCTCCATGTGCCTGCCTTGCTCCTGAGATCTCTCTCTCTCTGCACAACCCTATCTCTGGATCTTATTTGCAGATCACGTTAGAAAATAGACGTCCAGCTTTGTCTCAGAAGTAGGCAGGAAGGGAAGCCGAGCAGCCTGCTGGCCTCAGGGTCGGTGCCATCAGGCCCCGCGTGGCTTCGAACAGCAGAGGGGGCAGGCCACCGTGCCCTTCACCCTGAGCTTGCCAACGCCTCAGGGACATAGATCAGCGTTCTGCCCCTCCTCAGCTCTCTGTCCTGACTGAGCTGCTCCCAGGGTCGCCCTTCCAGAGGGAAGCCGTTTTGGGACTTCTGATTGTCAGAGCAGCTCGGGCTTACACAACAGTCCCGTCCCCAATGTCTTCCGATGACCTCGCTCCCCAGTGTGGTGGACACTGCAGTGTGTTTCTCTCCAATCCCAGTAGGCCACGCAGGAGTCACTGAGTGAAACCCGCATGGCATGCGGAGCTTACAGTAACTGGGGTGCTGGAGCTGGGACCCTTCCCAAGAGCCTTTTGCTTTCAGGGAAAGGAATATATTTATCACAAACACAGTTAAAACTGTTTTGAAACTTCAATCAATTCTCCCAAAATTTTATTATTTTAAAAAAAATTTTTATAGTTATTTATTTATTTTGGCAGAACTAGGGATTGAACTCAGGCCCTTGTACTTGCCAGGCAAGTGCTTATTCTACTGAGCTATCTCCCAAGCGCTCAAAATTCTATTATGAAAAATTTTAAACATACAGAAAACTTAAAAGAGCAAAAAAATGAGAGTAATTATTTCCCCATTAGTCTGTCGTTAATATTTTATCACATAAGCACTGCCACAGTTATCCATCCTTGTACCTGTACACCAACCCCCCATCATTTGTGGACTTCAAAGTAAGCTGCTTTGTTTGGTGGTGCCGGGTCGGGCCCAGGGCCTCGTGCGCACTAACCGTGCTCCCTGCCACTGAGCTACATCCCTGAGCGGAGCGGTGCAAGCAGTTACTCTTCTGTCCTAATGGATTTAGGACGGATACAGAGGTCAAGGACAGAAAGGAGGCAGGACGGCTTCTTTTCTTTCCTTTTTAAACAAGATGTGTTTGGCACAGGGTCTCGCTATGCAGCTTGGCCTCCTAGTGATCCTCTTTTCAGCTTCCCCAGCGCTGAGGTTACAGACGCGCGCCACCATGTCGGGTCTCATCGGCCAGCTCAGCGCACCCCGGGGTGGGGCCACTGCCACATGTGGGACAGGATGGCTTCGTAGTTCTCTGAGAAACTCATTGAATAGGAATGGGTGGGGGAAGAAGGTTGAAAGATCAGTTATGAGTGTTTCAAGATTGAGCAGCAGCTGGACATCCAGGAAATTAGGCAGTTAGATTAAAAAATCCTGGAGCTCAGCTAGCATGCAGGGCCTGGAATAGCACTCTGGAGTTGCCAGCTGGTACACAGGGCACAGTGTAGCATTTAGGGGGGAAGCGTGGAAGTGGAAAAGGCCTCAGGTTAAGATTGTGACACCCTGACATTTAGGGTTTGAAAGGAGGAAAATTGGAAAAGTGAGAGCCGGCAGGACCAGGAGGCAAAAGGAAGAGCAGGGTAGAAGGCACGTCAAGGAGACACTGCCTGGAGGGTCTGAGCAAGCACCGCTGGCTGCCGAGACCAGGGAGCGCTGAGCGCAGAGGCTGTGGTGACGGCACACGCGAGGCGTGCATTGCAGAGCCCAGGACGTCCCGGGCACTGAGCGGGCTTTCAGGGAGCGAAGGAGCGGAGGTCTTCCTGTTCCGGATGAGTGAGTGTACTCAGCAGACCAGTGAGAGGGAAATTTGATCAGAGGAGATGAGAGGCAGGAAAAATAGGTGTGCTGGGCGGACGGCTTTCAGAGACGTCTCCTAAAACGCAGAGCAGGAAGTTGGACAGTCACTGAAGGAGAATGTGCACAGAAGGGAAATTTTCAAGGGGAGGTCTGAGAACTACTGCAGCACATTTCTGTTAGAGGGGTGCTCACACGAGAGGAGGCAGTGTGAAGTGGGGCGAGGGGGAAGCACCAGTGGATGAGAGCCCTGCGAAGGCGGAGGTGATGGCACCAGGGCGTGCCTGGCAGCTCGGCTCCGCTGAGGTCTGTGGACGTAAACAAGGAGGAAGGCAGGCGTGGGGAGAGTTTGCAGAAGCTAGCAGCGACAGTGGTGCGTGTTCTTGTCATTCTCAGAACTGCTAGGTGTTCATTAGTGTCAGGCAAGCTTTTAAGAAGTGGGAGTTCAGCAATGAGTGAAACGGACCACAAAGGGCTGAGAGATAGCTCGGCCATCCAAGCACCTGCATCCAAGTGCAGACTGGGATCTGACCCCAGCAACCACATGCTGTGCCGGCCCCACGCTGGGCCAGACACTGACCAGGTGTGGTGGTGCACACCTGTAATCCCAGTGCCGGGGAGGCTGAAACAGGAGAATCACTACGAGTCTGAGCTGTGCAGTGGGACCCTGTACCAATTAATTAATTAACAAAGAAGGGGCCAGGGAGATGGCTCAGTAGAATAAGCGCTTCCCTGGCAAGTGCAAGGGCCTGAGTTCAATCCCTGGTTCTGCCAAAAAAAAAAAAAAAAAAAAAAAAAAAAAAGAGGGGGGAGAAGAAAGAAGCAGCCCACACTCCCCACCCCCATTATGCTTGTATTCTAGAGGGAGGTAAAAACTGACTAGAGATTTCGGCACATCAGATGCTACCAAGGGCAGCAAAATAAAATAGGGAAAGTGTGCCGCTGAACCTTGATTGTTAATTTGTTGGCTTGAGAGACACGAGACAATTAAAGCACTCTCCTGGGTGCGTCTCGGACCACGCCCTCTGGGACTCTGTACGTGGCCCGTGGCCCTTTGCTCTCTGGCTCATCCCTGCGCCCTACAGACTTGGCGGACGCTGAGCTGAGTGCTGCCTGGTCACAGGGTGCCTGGCACGGACCCGCCTTGGCCCTGGACTGTGAGCTCCGCGGTCCTGAGCCCATGTGAGGCTTTTCCTCCTGTGAGTAGTGTAGTCAGATACTGTGTCCCAGCAGTGAAAAACTGACTAGTACAGAAGAGGATAAGAACTTTTTCTCTTTTGGGGGGGACTTTGTTTTCCTTTCTTCACTTCTGCTCTCCTCAGCAATCTAGGAAGCAGAGCCAGCAGGAGGGCAGGCACAGCAGAGGCCGGTGGGGGTGCTAGAGGAGGAGGACGGAGGACAGGCACAAGGCTGCCACTCCTGAGAGGGGCAAGGAGATTCTCTGGCTGTCCTGAGAAGTGGAAAGTGAAGGCGACCCTTGGAGCAGAGCAGAGGCGTATGGGAGCTTGCTGACGCACGCATGTAAACTCCTGAGGGCCTGTGGGAGATTTGGCGGTATCAGGTAGGACGAGCTGCTGTCTGATGAGGACGGAACTTCCTGTGGTGACTGAGGTGTGCGAGGTGTGTCACACGTAGCACAGTGGGCCCTCTCTGCGGCCACTGGGGAGCCAGATGGGGACTGTCCGGACCAATCCTGTTCTGCTGGAGGCTGGTTCTGTGGGAAATTCACAGCTGAGGGCAGATGAGGAGTGGCCATCTTGCTGGCAGAGGCGAGGGTCACAGCTGTGTGGGGCAGAGTCTGTGGAGAGGGGCCCCCACCCCACGCATGATCACCCAGAGCCCGTAAGTCTACACAGAGGAAAGTGGAGACAAAACAGCTGAGAGAGGCAAACGTTTGATACTCACTTGTTTTAGGAGTTTTAAAATAATCTTTTTTTTTTAAAGTCAATATGTGTATTACAGGAAACAAAAACACAAGAAGCAAAGAACAAAGTCATTTGCAGTCATAAGTAGCTTAGCTGGATGTGTTTTCTAGGTCCCGTTGTGTATATATACAGCATGCCATTTTGTGTGACTGAATCTGTACAGTGTGTGCCATGCTTTTCCATGAATATTCATCAACTCAAAATCCCAAAGCTATGAAATATTTTTGATAACCAAGAACACACTAGATGTTCATTTGTATGATCTCGCTTGGCTTGGATGAGGCATGCTTACACAAATGTGCTTACACACATTTATAAAAAAGGAAACCTTTTGCACCTAGTAGAAAAAATGTTGGGGTTCCTCAGTGCCAACTGATACAGCAAAAGCCCGATCTGTTTTCACCTAATTGATTCGTGGCTGTGTGGCCATCGCTCTCTTCTTACAAAGTTGCTTGTCTGTGTTTCTGTTTTTCTTCATATGATGACAGGAGGCCTAGTTCTTCTTCGGGGTAGAGTGTCAGGAAATGTTGATGGAGTTGCTGGAAAGGTTAAAGTGTGAGTTGTAATGAGTACCTTCTCCCCTGCCCTAACTCTCCTTAAAGTTTCATTTCTTTGTGGCATCAAGAGAGTGAGGGAAATGAGGGGAGACTTGACACCGACAAAACACCATTCTTGGAAAGTTCTGGCATCGAGGAAGTATTTATGTACACACTAGCCAAATGAATTCAAGAATGGAGCAATTGTGTGAGTTGTTCAAGCTAACAGACAGCTTCGCTTGCCATAACTCTGTGAGGAAGAGTAGTTTTAAGGAAAGCTTTAATTAACTTGAAAATGTCTAATTATCCATGTGAAAGGTGGGCTACTGAGGAAAACGATAGCTTTTAATAAATGTTTGAGGTAGTATTTACTTATAAACGTGCAAGTTGCAGCCTTTCCACAAGGTGGCGCGCGTGCTTGCCACAAGGGTGCCCGGTGGTCACACAGGGAATTCTCTTAACAGGAGCGCAAAGCTCCAACCCTCCCCACAGGCAAGGCTGTTGGTCCAGCCCAGCACGTGGCCAGTGCACCCACTCCAGCAGCGCTTCCTGCAGGTGACGGCTCTTCCAGAGAGCTGTGTGTCTGAGTGAAGTCACTAGAAGGATTTGTGCGAACTCGGACACTAAGTGCGTCATACAGGGCCCGGGGCCACGGTGTGCAGCGGCCTGCCCGAAGTCAGCACTTTCATGGCGATCGTGCAAGGTGGAGAGAGGAGTCATGAGCAGCGGTTATGGCGAGGAGGACTTACGCCGGTGTCTAAGGCTTTTTCTGGAAACACTTCCAGGACAGCTGGAAGTCACTGCGGCTCCTCACCCTGACGGGAAGTACAGGCTCACATGGGAATCCTCCCACAATCGCAGGTGTCAGGCCCTTCCTCCGGCCAAGTAGGCCAGAAGCTCATGACATTTCTGGAAGTGGGCCCAGGAGGCAGTGTGTTAGAGAAGGTATCCAGGCATCCTGCTGGTGCCTCCGCATTCCAGCGGGGTCCTCTGCCTCGACCTCGCCTTCGCCTCCACGCAGTGCCTCCGGGAGCCCTGGCCAACCACCCCGAGCTGCGGTCGGAGTCAGCAAGGAGAATGGGGCAGGAGCACATGCCCCTCACAGACGAGGCTTGGGTCTGTAGATGCGCCGGCTGGCCGCGTTCCAGTGGGATTCAGCCAAGCAGCGGTTTCAGCTTCTGGAACAAAGGGCGTCTCAGAGGCTGCAGTGGACCGGACCTGGGCTCTCCCCAGGCCCTCCGGCTCCCTCTTTCCATGGCGGCGTGGTGTGCACACCACTCCCAGCCTGCTCCAATGTGCCTTTGCCTCTCCCAGTTGCAGACTGTCTCTGGGTGCTTCATTTTTATTTCATTTTACTTTTGCAGTCCTGAGGACTGAACCCCGGACTTTCACACTGAGCTACACCCTCAGCCCTTTTTAACCACTTAACAGTCTATCTCGAGTATCACCCAGGCGGTGAGTTTATTTATGACCATCCCCAGCATGGCTCAGACAGGTGTCATTTCTACCAGTGGATTCCTGTTTGCACAAGATATACTGCTGTGCCTGCTTACCTTAATTTTCTTTTTATGTTTTTGAGACAGGGTCTCACTATGCAGTTCAGCCTGGCCTTGCATTCACTTTGTAACCAAGGCTGGTTTTAAACTTGCAACAATCCTCTTGCCTCAGCCTTCAAGTGCTGGAATTACAGGGGTACACCTCCATTTCCAGATTATTTTTTATAGAGACTGTTTTTGCATTCTTTTTAATTTAGAATGTTGTGTTCCCCTTTGATGTTTGTTTCTAGTCAACTCTAATAATAATAATAATAATAATAATAATAATAATAATAATAATAATTTCTGGTTATTTTCTTTTACTAATTTGTGTTTATTTCATTTGTGGAAAATAGCCTGTAATTTTTTGTTAACATCTATAAAAATTATTATCATAAGTACACTAGAAGGCTGACCAGGTAGATCAGCAGATTCAAGTACCTGCTTAGCAGATGCAGGGCCCAGGGTTCGATCCCCAGCATGCTGTGCCAGCCCAGCCTCTAGGGTGTGCCGAGACCCGACTGAGACTGGGTGTGGGAGGCTGAAAACAGGAGGCTCACTGTGGGTCTGCTCTGTGTAGTGAGACCCTGTAGACGCTGTACTAAGTGCAAAAAGGTACATTAAATATCATTCTTACGCATCTCCAGAGCTCTGTGGTGGTCTTTTACCACACAGAGCGGACTCCCTTGGGGCCCTGACACTGAGCAAGAGGCAAGTGCCAACACACCGGTCTAAGAGGAAGCTGAAAAAGGAGAGATGCTAGCAGGTCACGGAGGAAGGGCCTGTGATAGCGGACAGAGGGACAAGAAAGACAGAGGCCACATGACCATGCAGCGTATTGTCCAAGGAAAGCCAATAAAGCAAGAGAATTCGGGCAGACACTGGTACTACTGCCTAGTTTCAATACATTGTATATTGAATATTTCAAGATATACCACACACAGAAAAATTATTAACTAAATTAGATAAAATTGTCAATTATATATCTCCTGTTCTATTTTCTTACAAAATTAATGAAAAGCCAGGTGTGGTGGCTCATGCCTTTAGTTCCAGCCTTCAGGAGGCTAAGGCAGGAGGATTGTTGCAAGTTCGAGACCAGCCTGGGTTACAAAGTGAGCCAGCCTAAACTGCATAGAGAGACCCTGTCTCAATTTTTTTTTTTTTTTCCTTGTCATCCTGGGTTTAAACAATTGGACTGGTAAGTAGTTAATTTTGAGACAGGCTCTCACCAAGTCACTAAATTGTGGGAGCTGGGATTACGGGGTGCACCACGCCCTGCATTGTGTGGGTTGCTGCCATTTGAGTCAGGTGTCCTGGGCATTCCTGTTGCCCTGAGGAGCCCTTACCCCGTGAGTGAATGTGGAAAATCTCTCTTCTGAGCTGCCACTATGTCCCCAAGCCTCCTCAGGGTCAGGACGAATGCTGCTCCCAGGGGCCACTGCCCTTTTCTGTCCTTCACCAGCTTGTCTGGCAACTTCTTGACTCCTTTATACACAAACATCCATCTCAAGACCTTTTTCTGGGGACCCCTAAGAAACACATGAGTCAAGCCACAGACTGGCACAGAATGCCAGCACACGTTCTCTACCGTCAGCAGGCCATCTGCACAGTGCCTTGGAAGTGCAGAGGGCTGTGTGCGAGGAAGAATCAGGACTCTTGGAGCCCACTGAAAGTGCCACGTGGGAAGCCCTTGCTGTGCCAAGAAGCAGGTGTAAGGCAGTGAGCCGTTCCCGGGAGTAAGGTACCCGAGTGTCGCCGGGGTGCTCACGCTTTCCAGGGGCAAACGCTTCTTAGAAAATGTTCCAGGTGAGGGCTGGCCAAATAGCTCAGCAGATTAAAGCGCCTGCAAGCAGGCGCAGGGGCCAGGGGTTCAATGCCCGGGGACTACTGTGCCGGTGCCACCCCCAGGGTGTGCTGAGACAGCAATTGAGGCTGGGTGTAGTGGTGCATGGCTGTAATCCCAGCTCTTGGGAGGTTGTAAACAGGCTGATCACTACGAGGATGGTCTAGTAGTGAGACCCTGAACACCCTGTAGGCCCTTCCCTAAAATACAAACAAAAAAGAAAAAGAAAATGTCCAAGGTGATGCGCTCTAACTCTCTGCACAGTTCTACCATGAAACTGTAAAGTCACACTAAAGTAGAAATAGTAGCCTGGAATTACATCCGTTCTATAGTTCACACTACTTTGCAGAAGTGTGTCTCTCCAGGAGGAAGGCCTGTAGACTGTAGACGCTCAACCATCAGCCAGCGTTTTTGCTCTTAAAAAAAATCAGAATATTTTGCCAAAAAATCAGCCTGGACCATACTAGTGCTAATTCTGCTTTCGGCGGTATCACCCCGCTCAGCCCCCAGATCAGACGCAGGACATCTGCGCAGCAGCACGGGATGCAGGCCAGCACTACGTGAAGACGTGGGCCTTGCAGCTTCCTGGCTCTGTGATCCTGGGAAAGGAAAGCCGCACGGCCTCTGCGGTGGGCGGGGGGCGCTCAGGTCCTAAATTGATGATAGCACTGTTAGTAGCACCTGCCCGAGGGCCTCGGTGACCGTTAGATGAGGTGGCACGCAGCGCACTTGCAAACCGTGCCCAGGGGATACTAGCTCGAGGGGGTGTGACTGGGTCTGTGCTCGGCATCCCAGGCGTCAGCCAAGCGTGCCTCTCAGCTCTGCTCCTTCGCACTGCTCTTCCTGGTTCTCCACCTGTGTTCCCTGTCCTGCGCCCAGCCTCCAGGCGCTTCCCCTCTCACAGATCTGTATATTAGTCTCCTGCTCTTCCCACTCCTTTGGGCTTCTCCACGTCCCACGTTTCTCCCCTTCCTTTACCTGTAAGCAGTTACACAGAGCTGCTCCATAACTGTGTTCTCATCAGCTAGATACTTTAATCCCCACTTAAAACACGGAAAAGCTAGGCTGCAATGATTCAGTATCAGAAAGGTGCCTGCCCTCCTCTCAGAAGACCTCCTGGGGCCGGTGGCCTTCTGCAGCGGCTCTGGGCGTCTTGGTCTGTGGTGGGCTCCCACCGGCCGGCTCTGCTCTAGGGCCACTTTCTGGGCACTTCCCAGCCTCCGCTTCCTGCCCTGCAGGATGGAGCCAAGAAAAGTACACCAACCCCAGCGCTTGCATGCCATGTGAGGTCAGTGGAAGGCCTGTGAGATAATTCATGAAAAGCACCGAGGCCAGGCTTGGTGCTGCACGCCTGTGATCCCAGCACTGGGAGGCTGAGGCAGGAGAGTCACTAAGAGTATGAGACCAGTCTGGATTGCAAAGTGAGCTTCAGGCCAGCCTGAGCTGCACAGCAAGACCCTATTTCAAAAAGATAAAAAGAGAAACAAATGCTGAGCTATGCTCAGAATAGCGAGTGTTTTCGCAGTTCAAAGCTGGCCATGGAAATAGCAGCAGTGGGCGCGCTCCCGCGCCCTCTGCAGAGCCAAGAGCTTGCAATTCCGTGGCTCTCCTCCGGAGGTTGGCCTGGAGCTTGGGATTGGAAATGTCCAATCCCAAGCAGCCCTGAGAGCAAAGAGTCATGGGAAGACTTTCTGAGAAACAACCAAGTGGATTCTGGAATAAATCTGTCCAGAGGGCCCCCAGGGCCCCCCACCATTTTTCCTGTAGTCCACTCCCACGCTGGAAATGTACACTGCGCCAGCCACCATTGTTATTCTCATGGTCGAAACAGCTCTCTCTG
The DNA here is from genome assembly GCA_004027165.1 of Ctenomys sociabilis. NCBI lineage: Eukaryota > Metazoa > Chordata > Mammalia > Rodentia > Ctenomyidae > Ctenomys > Ctenomys sociabilis. The sequence continues at coordinate 32,561 of PVKA01010591.1, forward strand.
CTAGGCGGTGTCATTACAGCACACTGGGGTCTAGGAGAAGGAACCCTTGTAACAATGGCCTGAAGGTGTCTGGCTCTCGAGAGCGACCGTCTGGACCCTGGGACAGCTGGACCAGTGCTTTTCCCTGTGATGGCTTTGGCCGGCTGCCTAGCAACCGCCAAACCTTCTCTGCATATTACAAGGTGTTGCTCACACCAGCGGCATTCATTTTTTTAAACGAGTATCACATTTTATGAAGCATAAAATCTCATTACATGTAGCATTCCACTGTGCATTATTTCCAAAGAGGTGGTGACAATTGCACAACATGGAAACTGAATGCCCAGTTTTGAGTGGCTGCAAACATAAGTATCGGTGGCTTTAAAGCCATCATAATATTTGTATACAACCAGGCCTAGAGATTGTGAGTATTCGCAGGTAATTCGACTGTCAAGCCGCCCTCATCTTCCCCTCACAGAACAGGAGCCATTGTTGTGCGTTTGCCTGAGAGCCAGCCTCCGTGCTCCGCCCCAGCTCCCGCTGCTAGCTCCACAGAGAGAGCGGCACTGCCGTCTTCTGCGGATGTGTAGACATGGAAGCTGTGAGTTAAGATTAATCAGAGCGCCATGATTCGTCAGGAAATCAATGCATTTAAAGGTCACTAATTTCTCTAAATGATTTTTAGGTTGCTTTGTAACCCTTTGGGGTTTAATCTTCTCTATTAAATTGTCTCTGGGTGTACACAGTTATTAAGTCGGCTGTGTATGGTGTAATTAACTCCTGATATTAATCCGCTCATGGATTTGTGCGCTGGCCTTTCCTAATCACTTGTTTCTCGCCTGCATCAGAATCTGCTCTTTGTGATGAGAATTTTGCCTGAGAGAGCAGGGAGCACTGCGGAGAGAGCAGGGAGCACTGCGGAGAGAGCAGGGAGCGCTGCGGAGAGAGCAGGGAGCACTGCGGAGTGCCCCACGCTGTGCTCTGGCTTGGGGCAAGGGCCTGCGCTCCCTAACCCTCCGAATTCCTACCTGTGAGAAGGGTTAGCACCCGTTCCTACCATATAGAATCGTGAGAATTAAAACACAGCCCACTCGAGCCATTTAATAGAATAACTAAAAGGTAGCAGGAGTGAAAGCCACTGAAGAATTAAGAAAAGCAATTAAGAAAGTATTATCTGCATATGCAACTATCAGAAGGCCGAACGGCCTCCCAGAATTCAGTGGGTTTCTTTTTACAGCAGTTTGCCCCTCCCCCCCACCCAAGCCTCCTCGCGACCGAGCCATCAGCCCGGGTGCTCAGCACACTGTGTGTCTCTACACGTGACTTTAGCCGGGGGTGCGGGATGTAAGAGATGGGGATAGCGCGTGCTTCCACCTTAAGGGCAACTCGTCCATCTTGAAGTGAGGTGAATGCTGGAATTCTGGCGTGCGTGCGTCTCTCCATCACGGTCAGGGCACAGCCAGCAGCCAGCCCTTGGTGGCTTTCCTTCTGGCGTGGGGTGCAGGGGCCCAGCCCAGGGGCGGGCCGAGGGAGGGGGTTCTTGGAGAGCTGGGAGCCCTGCCAGGGCCTCTGCAACGCTCCGCTTTCTCCTTTCGGTCTGACCAACAGTACTTCATTTCCCCGGAGGGCTCCGGCTTCACAATCGACAGCGCCGGGACAATTTCCACAACCACCACCTTCGATTTTGAGAGTGAAGCGAGAAGGTAAATATTGCTACCCAGGTGGTTTCTATTTCCCTCCTTCCTCAGTGTCTGTTTTTTTTTTTTTTTTTTCTTTTGCAAAACTAGGGATTGAACTCAGGCCCTTGCGCTTGCCAGGGAAGTGCTTATTCCACTGAGCCATCTCCCTGCCCCTTTCCTCTGTGTCTGATCTTAGTGTGCTCCCAGGATGAAGATGTCTTTGGCATTGCCTTAAAAATGGGGGCTTAGAATATAGCTCAGTGGCATAAGTGCCTGCCTGGCAAGCGCAAGGTCCTGAGTTCGATCCCTGGTATTGCAAGAAACAAAACAAAATATCCCCCCCCCCAAAAAAAAAACAAACCCACAAAACAAAACGGTATCAGAATGTAGCTGACCAGTGTGCTGGTTCGGGTGCTGCACTCGCTGCAGGCCCTGCTCCCTACCGCTGGGCTTCCTCAGTGAGGCGTCAGGATGCCCGCAGTTGCGGCTTGCAGGGGTGGCTTGCAGGAGCGGGTGAGTGGGGGCTTCCCTCTGGATGCATCTGCGCAGGGGCAGGGTCGTCACTGCTGGTCAGCATCAGTGCAGCGCTAACGACTGCCTCTTTATTTTCTCCATGTGGCCCCGCAGGGCGAGCACTGGTCCAGGTTGCAATTTTTGTTTTTATAGCGATTTTTATGACCACCCTGTTCAATTGTCAGCTTTGCTTCCGAGGGCTTCAGAAGCAAGGGCAAAGGACATTGGAGACATTGCAATCAAGTCGCTCAGCGATCCTTCGAAGTGCAGATCGGGAGCGGCGTGGGTCCTGAGGTAGCATCACTGTAGCAAGGGCCCTGCAAAGGCTAGGGCCACGCACAAGGGAAGTCATGGCTCCCTGAAGCAGATTCTGGGCACAGCGGGAGGGAAAACCTGCCCTGTGGCACCCAGCCTTGTCAGGTCAGCACAGGGGCGCCTCCACCTTGCCTTCTTGTGGCCTGAGGACAGAAACCACCAAAGTTTATTCATTTTCCTTGGTCCCCTAGTCCTCTAGCCTATGTCAAATAAGTCTTCGAATCCCCTGATTTTACCAACCTCACTGGCAGCTGTGGCTAATGTCCGTCGTGGTTCAGTTTTTTCTCGGCCTCCTATGCCTCGCTGAACAATGACTGTGGGCGTTCAAGATGCTTAGAAATCTTAAAATATGCCCCCAAATTAGTGGAAGAAAAAGCCGCTGATGAGAGTGCGAGAGCTGACCTGTTCTCCTCATAAGTGAAAACGCAAGCTCCCCTTTCCTTATTATCTTTCGGTCCTAGTGGAGCTGACCCTTGAAAGGTGAATTGCTGGGGGCGGGCAGGAGGGAAGCGCTACCGGGCTAGAGCCTGGCTCTGTGCTCGCACTCAAGCTCCGGAGAGAGCACAGCGCTCCTTGGGCCGAGCTTCTGGGCCACTGAGCCGCACTGTAAGCGAGAACGGAAGCGGCTGTGGACGTCACTGCTTTGGATCATCTCCTTCCTTGCGAGGACACCCAGGAGCTGCGGAAGCTCTTGCTTGGATCCCGCAGACAGTCGGGGAGGGAGGCTGCCGGCTTCCGAATCCCGCAAGCCCTCCTCCTCTTGTGCTTGGACTCCGATCTCCCCACAGTTACTTTTAAAACATTTTTTTTCCCTGTAAATGGATTGGCTGTGTTTTTTGTCAATAATATATCTCATAAATAACTTCTTGTTGAAAAAATGACAAAAGAGGAAAATTGAAAACTTTTAATTTTATTTTTTGGGGAAGGGTCTACAGAGTGTTCAGGGTCTTACTCCTAGATTGGACTCCTTGTGATCCGCCTGTTTACAGCCTCCCAAGAGCTGGGATTACAGGCGCACGCCAGTCTCAATTGCTGTCTCAGCAGACCCCAGAGGTGGGTCTGGAAAAACTTTTAATGTTTAGCATTGTTAGAAGGCAAACAGCCATTTGGGTCTCAATTATTAGTACACTTAGTTTTATTAGTTAAAATAGAATATTTTCTTTTTCCTATCAATTTGCCTTGGGCTGGGGAGTCTCCTGGGGTTTGTCACTTCTGTGTTGTTTTAACCTGGACAGTGCTGGGCCAATTCACAGACTTCACCCTGAGAACACAGTGTCCGTGGGTGCCCAGCTTTAAACGAAGGAGTATTTGCTTTCCACCCTGCACCTCTGCATCTTCAAACCCGTGCACGTCCCTGCTGAAAGAAAAGCCTGTGGGTCCCCTAGCCACCCCAACACTTCCCACAACTATTTACACAGAGCTGTTTTGAAGTGTTTCCTCTGCACGCTCTGTTTTTAGTAATAATATCAGCCTAAGTCCTGACCCATGTCTGCAATTCATGTAGCCAATTTGCTTTCTAACAATGTGTCAGCCATTTCTAACCCTCGGTGGATGTGTTTACCACATGAATAAATTAGCGTATGCAGGTAAGCCCAGGTGCCTGCTTTTCTGCGAAAGCCTGTGGTGCCTAGACAAGCTGACCTGTCTTCCTGTGGCTGTGTTTTCAGTTTTTCATTGGTTATTAAAGTGGCTGATCCTGGAGGACTGTTTGCTGCTGGGAATCTAAAGATTTTTCTCATCAATGTCAACAATAAGAGTCCCGTTCTGACCTGCAGGTAAGGACATAAAACAGAAAACCTATGATTTTAGTTCAATGATATAAATTGAATTTGAAAATACAGCCTTTTTTTCCTTTCCTTTTTTGTAAGAAGGAAAGCCAGCATGTAAGGTGTGAACAGCCGCTTTGCAGAATTCCAAAGAAAGGCTTCCTCCAAAATGGAAAGCAGAATAGCTTCTAAGCACACAACGTATCGCAAATGCAATAGGAAGAGGCCATAGTAGACACGTTCCTAGTGTCTGACCTGTTTCTCAGTGGCTGTGTAAGCCATTCTGGCCAGTAGAAATGGAGGGGGTGGCCAGCTTCGTGAACGCTGGGGAGTTCACGAAGCCCTGCCTAATACCATCGATCCTAGGAAGCCGCTCTCTACCACAGAAGGCAGAGAATGCAGTGAGCATGGAACAGGTTGCCAAAAAGTCTTGGGGTCCAGTTATTAATTTCTTAAATTCTTAGTGTCCTCACCTGTAAGATGAGGGCCAAAATGGTGCAGTCTTCCCACAGCTGCTGTGCGGGGTAGATGAAAGAGCCCAGAATTTGGACCGCAAGTAGGTGCTCAGTGAATTAGTCAGCAACTCTGACCCTTGTTAGCGGTATTTTCCACACCCGTGACCGTGAAGATACTAACTCGATGGATGAATCCCCAGGAATGACTTCTTGAGCCAAAGGAAGTTGTGGGACTTTTTATTGGAAATAAGGAGGAGAGCAGCTCCTGGTCCTTCGAATGGAGCAGCCCATGGCCCTGGATCTAGAGCTGGCTGCAGACAAACAGCGCGGGAATTGTTCCACTGTCCAGGGGCCACACATCACAATGGCTCCGTGGATTTAAAACGGCCAAGTGGAGCTCAACTTTTAGCTCAGCTCCTAGAGACATAGGGTTTGCAGGAAGTCATGACCTTAGGAAGAACTGGTGAATCTGTGCTGTGATTTGCTTCAAACTCAGGAGCTGAGTAAGGGCCGGCTGTGCCCCTCCCCGTGGGGAGGGATGCCCGCGTGCTGCTGAGGAAGTGCGCTCTTCCTCAAAGTCCTAGTTTACTGTTCTCAGTTTTTATCAGTATGACTGGCCACCCCCTCCATTTCTACTAGCTGGCTGCCTACTTAGAAACTTACTAAATAAACTCTTTTGTACACTGCCACAAAGGGTAGGAAAGACAGCAAGCAAGTAATACTAACGGTCTCTTCCTTCAAAACAAGCTTATTCAGCATTGAAAACACTGTCTGGAGCGTGGCTTCCACGAACTCAACTCTTCACAACAAAGCCCACATCACGCTGGATGAGGAAATCCCGATTGGGAAAACCGTCGGGACCTGCCGGGCGCACGACGAAGATTCCTTGGGAGATCTAACCTTTGAACTGGATCCACGGAACGTTTACTTTGCAGTTGACAAAGGTGAAGTCCCGCAAGGCGCACCAGCGCGCGCGGCACAGGCGCAGCGTGGCGCGCATGGCGCGTGAGCCCGTTCTCCATGCGCTTCTCCTCCGAGGCCCCTTTCCTGATCGCCAAGACCCCCTCACAAAGCGCACGCTGGAAACCTCATGATGATCGGTTCCACAGCTCTCCACACGATCTCTGTCCACCCATGACCTCCCACGTGGCGCTGTGTGGGCGCTACAAAGTGGTGCTCTTGGCCCTCCACCTCACCACCCTTCTAGTTCATCTCAGACCTAGCTCGACGCTTCTCTTTGCTTCTGTCTACACTTTTGTGAGAGAAAGTCAAGGTGGCTGCTGCGGGGCTGGTCATTTATTCCTCATCCAGGTCGGCTGTGGCTGAGGCAGGGGGTGGTCTGAGTATGGGGTACCTGAGGTTTCTTCTGAGGCTGAACACAGAAGAAAGGTGGCCGGGGCGAGCGCACATGCAGGTTTACCCACCACTGCAGACGCTGCCTCAGTCCCACTCATGTCTCCAGGGCATAATGTGTCAGGGCAGCCAGCCTGGCTGCCTCCTCAGTATCAGCATTTCTTTGTCGGAGGTGTTATCTGGAGTCTGGCTACTGTCTCGGCTTTCTTGCTCCCTGGCAGGTTGGAGGTGTTGGGGAAAAACCTACCCCTCAGGAGCTCCTGGCCAGTGATTGGAGTTGGTTTGAAATTCTCCAGCCTTTTGTCCCTGGTGTGGGACACCCCCATGTGTCTGCTCTACCATGGCTCCCAGAATTCCCTAGTGATGTCAGCCTCCAGTTCTCTACAGAGGAAATTCACTTGGCAGGGCACTCTTCTTGGGAGTTTCTCTCCTCGCCTCACTTTGTCCCCTGAGTCACTGCACCAAATCCTCACCTCGGGCTCTGCTTCCTGGAGAGCCCAGCCAAGACGCCACCCTTCCTCACATGCACTGTTGCACAGATCGCTTGCTGGGCCTTGGTCGGTGATGACCACGAGAAGGAAGTGGGAGTCCTGTGACTCCAGTGTGTCCTCTTCTTTGTGCTGCTCTCTGTGCTGGGCGCAAGCCCTCACTCATCTCTGTGTCCATACCCCACGTGTGCTTCACAGCCTAAAACAAAGGCCTCTTGTAGAACACTTCTCTGATCCCCTCACCAAGAACAATTTTGTTTTTGCTACCAACTAACACAATGTGATTAATAGTGTGTGAGTAATGAAATATCTCACTTCCACTTGGAAGCAGTTCCTTAATTCTAGTGAGTGGGGCATAGAGGATAGTTGATTTTTTTGATAGCCGTACATGTTACTAGTTTTGGAAACAACAGCCCGGGCCGTTGAGCAGGACATGTTCTGTTGCAGAGCATGGGACGGTGGTTACTGCCACTCGACTGGACATGGAGCGAGAGGGGTTTGCGAGTGTCCAGTTCTTCTCCATTAAGGTCTGTGACCCTGACCAGAAGTGTGCAGCAATTCCGGTGACTGTCTCTGTTCACGGCATTAATGACAACTCGCCTTTTTGTGACCAGTATCTGATCAGGTAAGCTGAGGTGGGCGGGTGCGGGCAAGCATTTAGGTGGCCTGAGGGAAGCAGATACTGGGTCCAACTGTTTGTTGGTCAGCTGGACTCACAGTTGATAAGCAGACTGGCTTGACTCCTGTTACACCTCTGGACGTGGTCCTGGGTTTCCAGGATCATATGCAGTGGGAGCTTGAGGTTTGGAGTCAGGGCCCCGGCTTAGAAGCCTGGCTCTACCCATGTTAGCTGAATGCTCTTGGGTAATTTACTTAAGTCCTTTGATCTTTAGATTTTCTTTGCAAAATGAGTGAGCCACAGTACTCAGTGGGGTAGTAGTGAAACATAAATGGAATGATTTACACGCGAGGGCTGAGTTGATGTTTCGTAGATGGCTTACTCCTCAGCTCCGTTGTCTGTTGCCCAAAACCCTTGGTGCTGTGTAGGTTTGGAATGAAGGTTCTCCCTTCTGACTGCAGAGTGGTCATGCATGTGCCCTCTGGTGTGACGTACCTCCCACGGTGAGACAGGAGCGGAGCCCCATAGTCCAGTCTCTAGTGGCTGTTGCTCCACGTGAATCAAGCCCAGACCTGAGTGTTTTGGTGACGTTTCGACGCAAAGTATTTTCAGGTCAGGTTGTGAGGTTAAATAAGCAATGAAAAACAATGGGCATTTCAGAGCTTTGGGGCTTAGACATTTGGATGAAGGGTGGTGCGTCTGGAGCCCCTCAGGGTGGCCACTGTCACTCTAATGCTCAGTCTTCTAAGCTGTGTGCCTGTCACTTCTGTGCTCCCTGTGTCACCTCAGACCCACACGGGCACCAGTCACTCCCGTGTTTCCTGAGCAGTGCTCCATGAAAAATAAAATGTCACTCGCTAGTTACTACCCAAGTGGTCTCTGCTGGGAGCCAGGTACCTTTCAAATGGAGATAATGTGCCTGCCACGCAGCTTTGCTGGGAGGACAAGTACTGTGTGCTTCTCCCACCCTTCCCCTCCACGCTTCCCTCCTTGCGGTTCTGCCAGGAGGACCCGAGCTGATTACCCAAGCGCACAGCGCATTCTGCAGGGAGTACTCAGGTTGCTTGAGGAAACAGCATGAGCACTTGTTACGCTCATATTTCCATAAGAGGTTGCATCTTGTGAGGGTGACAACAGGTGTACATGGTAAAGCAGAAGCAACACACACACACACACACACACACACATACACACACACAAACACTGTGACTGTGAGTCCTGGGTTCCGTACTCTGGTCTTTAAGAGGGAGAACATGTTGGCCTGGGTGGTTAGAGAAGCCTTGTAAAGCTGGAAACTGCTAGTTTCTGAGAGTTAAGCAAGATGTAAATGCTGAAGGCTTAAGAGCTAGCATTTGGGAGTAAGGTCTCAGAGCAGATGGGTGGACACACAGTGGTGACCGCGAGTCCTCTGTGACTACAGAAGGAGGGAAGGAGGGAAGGAGGGGCGCTAGCCCACGCTGTCAGCACGCACCAGGTCCAGACAGCCCCGGCCTCCTCATGGAGGCGGTGGCCTCACTCGGCTTCCCCTCTGAGGAAGTTACTTTTCACTGTTGCTGGGACAAAATACCTGATACCCAGGAAGGGAAGGTTTAGCCGGCTCGCACTTTGTGGAGGTTTGCGTCTATACTCGGCCGGCTCCCAGGCAGAGCGGCACATGGCAGAGGGCGGCCGTTCGCGACTGCAGAAAACATCAGGAGGGAAGGGCAGCAGCTGCGGCTTCCGGCCAGCCTCTTTCTCCTTCTTGTAGTATAAGCAGAACCCCACAGGTCCGCACTCTCCTCCTGCATAGGATGAGGGGGTTTGCAGGTAAGAGCCCTGGCTCTCCGCGAGTCCCTCAATTAAACTTCTAAACTTGTCAAGTTGACACAACGTACCAACCAGTACGCCCTCTTCAGCAAGTGCCCAGCCAGGAGCGGAGAAGGCACACCCCGAGAAGGAGGCCGCACCCCAAGGTCACTGAGCCTGCTGGGAGGGAAGCTCGCGGATGATTCACCGGAGCCAATTCCCTTCTCGAGGGGTGGACGCGGCGCCCTTCCCTGCGTGCTGCGTCACCCAGCGTCGTGCGTGCTTACGGGGGAAACCCTCTGTATTCAAGGAACATCAGTCTCAAATGAGTTTTGTTCTTAAACAACGAAACAGGTACACAGGCCAGGAGGTCATTGGCAAGGGCACGGTGGTGGCGAAGCTGCTGTGTCGTGACCTTGATGAGCCTCCGGACACAATCCACTATGTTCCAAGCTTGGGCCCGCTTGGCTCTGGACAGAGCTTCGAGCAGGTGCCAGGTGCCGGCCACGTCGTCCAGGTGAGCAGCTCCCTGGGGAGGCGTGGCAGCCCCCAGGGTCCTGCTGGAGGGGTCCTGTCCTTCATTACTCAGCTGCCTGCGGTCATTCCTCCTGCTCATAGTGAGCACAGAGTAATTGATTTCCTCTTTAGCTGGGGAAATCAGAGGCTGAAAGCATTCTGACTGCCTTAGAGATGAATCCGTGTGACTCTACGTGGGACATGGTGTTGCCATTGGGAAGGGTTTGTCAGCTCTCCTAGCCCCTCTCGAGGTTTTAAACTTCCTGCTGGTGAAGTCTGAACAGTTTTTTTCTTTCCCAGCGTATGATTCTGCATTAGAAGAAGTCTTCTAGCTCCAGATGTCCACAGGCCTGCCTTGCGGGGGGCTGGCCCTGAGAGGTGGCGGCGGCGTACCCCCCCACTGCTGCCTTTGCCTGAATACGGCCATGAAAGCCACTGACCTTTTTCTTTTTCTTTGCTTGCTGCTAACCCCAAGTTTTCTCAAAAAGCTCGACAAGTCACAACCTGAGGTCCTGCATATATTAAGAATTTTGGAAGCCCCAGCACCCAGCTTCTTGGGTTTATGTCCGCTTTGCATTGCAAGGCTGAACTACCACTGTAAGAAATGGAGCTGGGAGAAGTGGAAGTTAGGCGAGCGCCATGCTGTCTGGGCTCTGGCCTCTCCGGGCCTGCACCTGCCCACATCGGTTCCCCACCTGTAATTAAATTAACGACTGTGTTTGAATAATTATGCTTGTGATATTAAACATCACTTATTCTCAAGTGGGCTTTTCTTTTTACTCTAACTGGCTAGTTCTTTCTACCAAGGGCTCACAGTGTAGGTTGTAGATCCCACATCAAAACGCTTGCTAGATGCTGTTGTAGCTGTCCGTTTGCTGTTGCTCTGCTGGAGTGGGGCTTCTGCATGTATTTCTGAGTGGTTCATAAAATGTGCTAGAGTGCTTGCCGCTTTGTGGGTACCTGATGCCCCTTTCCTACATTTAAAAAAGCAGCTGTTTCTAAACACTCGGGTACATGGTGCCATGCGCATTTCAGCTTATGCCAACTGGAAGTCCAGCTAATGTTGGTGGTAGTAACTTGCCTCTGTCTTAAGGGCTGGTCTGGGAGCATCTCGTTTCCTGCTGTTTCCCTGGTACCTATAATCATAACGGCACCCAACTAGTCCTCAGTGTGTATTTCTGAAATGATAATTTATCATATCTGGAATAAATTACATTTTTATCGTAGTTCATCATTTATTTAAAATATTTGATCTTAAAATACATTTTTATGAAAATATTTAAGGTAAAATAGTTTGTCCAGGGCAAAACTACAGGCACAGAATGAGGACAGGGCCTGGCCTGTGTCTTCCTTCTATTGCTGTAGGAGGTATTTTCAATGTAGGCTACTCCAGAAGGAAATCTGACGTCCTTTCGGTCCACCAGAGGGTGTTCTGTGTGTCACCCTCTGCTGGTCTCAGGCAGACTCTGATGTCATCCCTAAGAAATGAAAATAGCCAAGTACTTATTTCTTTTGGAATGACTTATTAAAAGATGTACGTTGAAAAAAAAACTGGCCCTACAGGATCCCAGCACATGGGACACCAATGCAGGAGGGCTCCATGGTGAGTTCAAGAGCAGCTTGAGCTATATAGTGAGTTCCAAGCCACCCTAAATCACAGACAAAGACTGTCTCAAACATTTTCTTTGGTCCCTTTTCTGAAGCAATGTTTCTCTACAAGGTCACCAAAGAACTGGATTATGAAGACCCAGAGGCGGTCGCAGAGGGGCATACCTATGAAATGATGATTTCAGTGTTTGATAGCGCACATCCCTCCCACACAGGTAACCTTGGCAAACCGTTCAAGGACTAGCAGGGGCCTTTTCTATGCACTGCTCAGCTTAGGTTTTGAAATGTAAGTATCCATCGTAGTTGGGGCATTTTGTTAAGTTGGGCAAAAGATGAAGGGGGAATCAGGTAGTAGGCTTACACTGGAAGCTCCCGTCAGTCATGGGAAGGTCTTCTCACATCCTAGAGGCCCCTTAAACCCACACACACAGTTCTTAAACACAGGTCGAGAGAGATCCTTGAGGTTAGGAAAGGTGATGGATGTATAGACCCGAACCCTGTGCTCAGTGCTTTCCTTTTAATAATACTGAATGCCTGTTCTTGGGTACTTTTAAAATGTTATTTGAATCCTTTGACATGATGAAACATGCCTGCCTGGCTCTAAAGGTCCCACGCATTCTCGAGGTGCAGGGCCGGTCTTTTCCTTCCTGAGGGTTCTTTTCGTAATGACCCACCGTTCTGGGTCAGCCTCCGGTGAAACGGGCTTTTGCTGTAGTGAGAGTACGTCCACTAAGGCTGCATGGTCATGAAGCCTTTGGCACCGGAAGATTTAGCAGTCAGCTTTGCTCACTGCAAAACACTCCTTACCTTCAGGATGTATTTTAGCTGTGTGCCACAGGTCCAGAGCACAGAGCTGAGGGACCAAGTAACTTGGCCCCTACCTGATGCCTGCTTTCCTTCATTTATTGTCACTCACAGTAGAACTCACATTAAGTGCCTGATAGGGTCCTACATAGTTAACTACATGTTATAATTTTAAGAGTGCATTTGTTGGGTATAGAGATTTTAATGAAAATAGAAATTTTCCAATTTTATCTGTCACTAATGTCAAGTGTCCCTAGGACTTGGAGGCTGTGGTGGCTGTGAAATACAACTGACCCAGCAGACAGCTGCCGTTAGTGATGCCCCAGGAGCTGTGGGTATCAGGTGGTGAACACATGGTTAGCAGAAGTCTCGGTAAAGAGAGCCTAGAATACTGGTGGGGTTTGCATTTCTTGTGAGCACTCTGTGTCATTGGTGGCGGTTGCTTGTGTCATTGTGTTAGGACTCTGTGCCTGGACCTGGGAGCAGTGGGCTAGAGTGCTTTATCTTCCACGGACATGGAAAGGTGGAGCTGTGGCATGTGTCCATGGCTTTGCCACCTAAGGAACTCGAGGCTGAACTGCAGTCAACACCCTAAACTTTAAATCTCGCTTGATTTGTGGATGTGAGAGTTGTAATGGTGTCCACCTTGCAAAGGAGAGCTGCGGAGTCAGATAGCCCAGCCCTGGGGCGTAGCCCTGTGTGGGGAGCGGGAACCCAAGCCGAAAGTCACTGGCCAGCCTTCGAGGATAGACGCTTTTTCTCGCTGCCACTGACCTGGACGGTCTAACTAATGAAAATGAAGCTTTCGCCTCTCACTCAATTTGAGCCTTTGCCTGCTGGCGAGGGAGAGACATTTCTCACAGTAATAAATCCGCATCCTCTCTGCATGTCCGTGCGTTTGCAGCCACTGCCCCTACAAAGTGCTTGTAGCACTGCACATGGCTTGGTCTACTTAATAGGCCAGCTAATTAGCACAATTTTGGGTCGTTATGGCTACAATCAAAATCACAGTGTGGCAGAGCTGTAAATGGTACCAGCTTTTCAATCACGTGAGTGGGACTTATTGAGAGAGACACATGGCCTTTAACATAACTGCCTGCCACTGCAGAGCAGCACTCTAGAGCTTTTGGGGGGTTGTCAGCACCTCTGAGACTCGGATGAAAGATGTAGACTCTGCTCTGTGAAAGTGCAGGTAAAATGCATGTCAAAATCTGAAGACTGCCTCAGCGTCTCTGGAGGAAGGGTGCTGCTGATCCCAGGGTAATTTTCTTGCTGGACACGCATGCCAAAGGATCACAATGCACAGAATTTTTGAGAACATGAGTTCCACAAGATAACTTATAAAGGGGACTTCCATGGCTATGCAAGCACCCCAGAGACACCAAATACATAATGGCATATTAGCCACTCTACGAAGTCTTGCCATACATACACGTTTCGATCTTTATGTAATTTAACATTTTGTATTTCACACATTCCTATCCTGGAGAAGATCTCTTGGGAGATATTCCCAGGTGTGGCTCGGTCCAATAGCCACTTTGTGACTTACTAGCTTTGTGACCTCTGGCCACAAACCATTCTGTAAACGTTCCTTTCTCACCTGTAGGACCGGAACAATGTCTTGCACAGCAACTATTATCTAAATTTTATTAACAATGTTCCCTATTTGCACATTTTGCTTGTCATATGCTTGGATATTAAACTCTAATCTTTTTACAACTCTTCAGCGTGCTACTGGAGCTTTTGCCATAAAATGTGGACTTCCTTCTTTACAACATGCACTAAATCTGGCTCAGGTGCACTGGTCGGAGTAGCTACTTTTTGCCTCACTTATTGCAGCGTGTCAGTCCCCTTTGGGCATAATCTCCTTCTGACCTCTCATGTGTGTGGAGAGGAGGAGATCAGAGCTGATGTCCCCCTTCTTGAGGACGTAACTGAGAAGCTTGAGAAGCTACGTTGGTTGAAGTCCATATAGGAAATTGTAAGGCCAAGCACTGAACGTGGGCTTTCCTGGCCTTTTTCCACATAACCTCTAGGGAATACGCTGGCAGCGGGAGGTAGACTGTTAGGGCTGGGGTGACAGTGAGACAGTGACACCCCAAAAGCCGGGATGGAGGAGGTTGTACCTGTGAAGCCGCAATAAATTCTTTTGTGCACACATATCAATATGCATTTATGTGTAATATGAATGGGCACATGAATGTCTGTTGTAGGAAACGCAGCACATTATATTTTTTTACTAGCCTGCTTTGGCAAGCACTAGAACTCACTTGGGCTCTTGCAAGCACAGCATGCAAGATCCAAGTTCTTGCAAGAACGGGGATCACTTGGGGCAGAAAGGTTGCCTTGATTCAGACTCCCCTGCTGATTCTGACCTCTGGGGCCCGTTCAGTTTGTTTGTGGAATATAATGCCAACCCCAAGGCGCTTATTCCCTGGGTTTTTTTTCCAGTTACCGTGACGATCGTGGTGGAGCTGGCCCCCGCCAACGACTTCAGCCCCGTGTTTCAGGCCACGCACTACTCGTTCTCGGTTCCGGAGACGTCAGGAGGTAGGGCGTCCCTCGCTGCTGTGACGGGAACAGCTTCTCAGTGTGCTGCTGTGGAGCTTGTGTCCACAGGGACACGTCTGTGCGGGTGGGCGTGAGCAACAGGGAAGCTGACGAGACGCAGGAGGGTGAGGGAGCGAGCCCCATGGGGGCAGCCTGGCTGTTCTCCATTCAGCTGGAGCCCTTCAGCTACCAAGGAATCAGGGTTTTAGGTCAGAAGTTGAGATCATGGTCACAGGGATATTGCAGTCATAAATTAGATAAGAATGAGGTCAGCTCTGCTGGCACAGACAAGGGAACGTTAGCTTCAGAAGGGGCAACAGAGGGGCAGCAGAGGTTATGGCCCTGTTTCCTGTCATCCAAGAGAGGCGCATGTTTCTTCCTCAGCGTCTCTGGATGTGAATCCTCTAGGCTGGGCTTTAGGACTTCAAGACCCTGGGCCAGACTTGTGTTGGGGTCAGGCCAGACGGGCCTGCAAGAGCACCGTGTGGAGCCCCCAGGCTCTGAGTGCTCGGGCCGACTAGAGTGGCCTCAGATCCTCCAGTGCAGTGGCCGTTGGCCGAGTCGTAGAACCTGGACGTACCTTTGAATTCTCATCTGTGAAGAGAACTTTCCAGAAACCACTGCAGAGAGCTGTTATGAAAACCACCTGATAATTAGAGGGGGCTAAGTACGTAGCACACATTCAAGTAGCCACAACGTCATACAGCAGCAGCCACACACATTTACGGGCCGACTGCCTCACACGCACTCGAACTATCGCCAAGCGTTCCTTTGTAAACATTCCTTGGTTTCCCCACCAGAGCATGTAACCTGAGTAAAAGCAGAAGAATTTTTTTGAGGTATTTATTAGAGGAGAAAAAAAAATCTTTCAAATCACTGGAAATTTGCTCTCAGAAGCAAATTGGAAAGTTAGAACTACTCTGAAAATAAAGTCTCCTCAAACTATCAACCATTTAGCCTACAGACCTTGAGGATATTTAAAAAAACTCTGTTAATGTGAAAATCTTTTTTTCGTGCTGAGTTGATGAGCACAGAGGATTTGAGAGTGTGTTGAGAAGTACATGAAGGTTTTCCTCTAACAAAATTAAGGGATTCTTCAATATTTAAAGTGAAATCCGTTTTTTTTTTCCTGCTAATATGTGGTGAGCTGACAAAGGGTTTCTGTAGGGGGCAGGCACAGGCAGCAAAGTTCCTTCGTCAGTAGGAAGTTAGAAGAACACATACAAAAATTAAATCACGCTGGGCTGCAGGCTGCAGAGGAAAACCAATTTTGCTTCCAATAGCTTTTCATGAGGAAGTTTGGCAGAGCCGCACAACTGCTGTTCTAAGATTCAGCTAAAAATGCCCAAGACAGTGTTCAAGTTTATTGAAAATCTACCGAAGAATACGCTCCAGGTTTACCCAGCAAGGCACTGAACGTGAACATGGGGCCTCTGCCCGGCTGCGTGACAGCGGGGTCTCACCACAGCCTCCTTGCTGTGGCTTTGCGTCAGCTGTGGCGTTCTTCTTGATAATGAAGCTGTCTCGGTGACACAGGGGACAACGTTCTCTGGGGCTGCTGCGTGCAGCCTGCTCCTTTTCGGGAGGGTGGCTTCTGCTCTTCGGGGCCTGGGGCCTGTTTGTCGCCTGCTTAGTCACATGTTACCAGAGACAGGGGAGGATGCTGATGGGAAAGAAATTCCCTGGGGTCGAGGGGTGGGAGCAGCTTTCACCACAACCACTTGTTCCTGATTGTCAGCACACCAGATGTCCCCACTCGTGCTGTGGAGCTGGAGAGCCGTGGCATAACCACAGCACGCTATGCAGAAGTAAAGCGTCTTGCTTTGGAGTTTATAATTCATAAAGGGGAAAGTGATTATGGGTAACCAAATGCATCTGCGTTATATTACCATAAGCACATTGCATACCTCAGAGACTAGAACTGTACGCAACAAGCATTTATGCCGCCCTCCTCTGAGGGTTAGCTGGTGCACCCAATTTCCAGTTAGCCTGGCTTGTCTTTGGCGGGGGGACCTGGGCCTTGTGGCCCATCTCTTGCCCTCCAGCAGGCCAGTGGGGGCAAGGGAGAGAGTGCAGAGATTTGGGGTCTGCTAATGCTACAACCATCCTCCCGTGAGAGTGCTGTTTGGGGTGCTGCCCGCTGTGATTATGGTGAGCACACTTGCAGGTGTGGAGTGCAGGCTTCAGCGAAGAGTGAAATTACATCAGTTGCAGGAAAATGTTAAGTGAGATCAAGCGACTCAGAGAGTCACGCAGGTCGTGTTTTCTCTGATATGAGAAGCCACGTTCGACAGAAAATGTGAAAGAGTAGCAAATTCTTTCTCACCGCGTGCCAGGCGCTATTCTAAGTGATTGCTATATTTTATAATTTTTTTAATGCATTTGGTACAGGGTCTCACTACGCAGCTTGGACTCATTGCGATCCTTCTGTTTTCAGCCTCCCCAGCACTGGGATTCCAGGCGGGCCCCACCAAGCCTGGGCTTGGTTGCTGGTTCAGTGTACCTGGGGGTGGGGCCGGCGCGGCACCTGGGATTGAACCTCAGTCCCTGCGCTTGCATAAGCAGGCGCTTGGTCCTCTGAGCCATCTCGCTGGCCCATTCCTGTATTTTAATTTACTCAGTTTGATGACTGTCTGTATGACAGCTACTGTTACTGTTCCTAGTGTGAAGATGGAGAATGTGAGGTCCAGAGAAGGTGCAGAGTGGTCTAGAGGGTTAGACTAGCAAGTGACAGTGCTGGGACCTGGGGCCCAGGCATCCTAGCTTCAGGGAGTACACCGTGAACCCTTTCTGATGCCAACATTAGCATAATGTTGAGATTAAGCTGAGTATTAAGTTTTTTTTTTCAGGACAAGGAATTGAACTCAGGCCCTTGTACTTGCTAGGGAAGCGCTTATTCTGCTGAGCCATCTCCCTGGCCCCTTGAGTATAATTATAAAGTTATTGCCTATGCATATGTCAAGATACAGTTTCAATGGAAACTTTCCTATCACTCCTTCCAATATGAATACTTTTGGAGACATTCTTTTATGAGATCAACATATACGTACACTTGTAATAATATAGAAGCATATAATATAACATTTTAAACATATCAACTCATGCACCATGGCTTGAAGGGGCAGAGGACCCTTGAGTTTTTCCCCATGTGGCTGGAATTCTCCCGGACATTCCTTTGTCTACTGGCTTCAAGTCATCCTTTGAGAAACTGATACTACTTGGAAAATAAATGCATGCTAAACTTCTGAGAGTGCTGCTTCTGCATGGGAAGAATTAACGTTATACCATTCTACTGGCAGCTTTCTACAAAGTTGGGAGAGTGACCGCCACTGACGAAGACCACCCACCCAACTGTCTGACCTACAAGATCACTGGTGGGGACTTCCAGGCTGTCCGAAGATTCTGGATTCACCCCCGCTCTGGGATGCTCGAACTCACCACGCAGCCGGACTACGAGTCTGTGAAGCAGTACAACCTCACGGTGGAAGCCCAGGACTGCGACCGCGCCCATCCCCGCACAGCAGTGACCTCTGTGAGTAGAGACACAGGCTCTGATGAAGTGGTTTGCTGTTAAGTTCCAATGCATTGCTGTAGCCAAGGCCAAACAACAACAGAGTGTGGGTATGCTCGTGCTTTTCTCTAGTTCCCAAGAGTTCCATAACTTGGTTGTCCTTCACTCTAAGCAGTCAAGGTAGGCACTATTTTAGTCACTTCTGTCCTACAGATGAGGAACCTGAGGCCTTGGGTTTAAGTAACATATTCCTAAGGTTGTAGAATTGGACTCAAACTCAGGCTGCCTCACGTTGAGAAGTGATGCTCACAATGAAATTATTTTGTAGAGAGACAGCGTGGTCACCTTTACAGTATTTCAGCAATGTGGAAGGACTCTGGAAAGATGCCAAGAGTGAATTCTGGGGTGTTAGTTATGGGGGATGCGATTAGTGACTGCTGTAGTCAGCACTCACAAGCCAGCAATCAGGATGTGTAATTTATAGGATTATTTTGTAGTTGTCACCTGAACAGTCAAGTACAAAATGATGCAGGAAATCTGTCCACATATTAAAGACCCCCAAAATCCAGCTGTCCAAAGGGCCTGCACTCCATGGCAATGCCATGTGTCCAGCTGAAGACCCGGAGCTCCCGACAGTGCCTCGCAGGAGTCCAGCGGGAGGCCCAGAGCCTGCGACAATGTCTCCTGCAGGCCTGTTTCACAGAGCTGCACTGGGAAGGCCCAAAGGTCAGTGGTGGAAGCCAGACAGGGTTTGCCAGAGGGATGAAGGGTCCAGCAAGCTGGGGGACCTGCACTGGGGCCAGGAAGTGATGCTTCAGGTGAGGACCAGAGCCCCCAGGTGAGCCACAGCCATGGTCAGTAACAGTGAGGTCCGGAGCTCCTCCGATGATCACAGCCAAGTTTGGATCAGGAAAGCCAGCACAGGCAGCTCCTCTGGGAGAACCAACAGCCCCCGTCTTTTTGCTCTGTACTTCCCCTCTTTATGCTGCGGGCAGCAATGTTCATGTGGGGCTTCCATGCCCAGCACCGTGCCATTCAGTTCAACTGGGTATTACAAGTTGAACCCCAGTTGTCGGCCACCACTCTGACCACAAGATTTTGTCACTGCAGAAGAGACACACATAGGATTGAAGAATTGTGAGGGCCCCATCCGCGTGATGGGTCCCTGTGCATCGCCTCTCCCTGTGTCGAGCCCGAGGGCTTCTGCATATGCCACTGTAGGGGAAATGCCAGAGCCAGTGACTTGACAGCACTGGGTTACAGGCTGATACCATGAAGGTAATCTTCACGCCGCGGTACCTGTCAACGTTTAGGACAAGGTCACCTACAATTGTTATTGACTTATTACAAATGAAAAGAGAGTAAAGAAGAACTAATGAAACAACAAAAAACGTTAAAGCAACTGCGCTTACAGAAAGAACTTATGCTTTGCCTAAAGGTAAAGCAGGACCTTGTCCATTTTTTCTTTCTTTTCACGAGGTTATGGAGTATTTAAGCATACCGTTTTGGGTTGCAAGGCAGTGGAAGGCAGGGCATGTGCCTCCAGGGGCTTAACACTTCTATGGCAGGAGAAGTTTACTGCTGCGCTGCATGCCAAACATGATGCAGAGCAATCCAGGGATCAAGGGCATCCTGCTGGGTCTTTGTTCTCCACCACAGAGGGTCACCGCTGTGGCGGTCACCACCACAAGCAGCACCCACGTTGTAGGCCCTGCACTCTGCTGTGTTCCCAGGTGCTGCACTGTGTCCTCATTCCCATTCCAGAAGCACTTTAACACATGGAGAAGTTCTGTTCCCAAGGGTGAGAAGTTAAGCACAGTAACTTATGATTATTTTGGTCAGGAAGGCAGGGTTAAATCTATACACTTGACCGATTTGTGCACCCAAGTTCTCTCTCCAACCCTGCAGCATATTCTTTTTTTTTTTTTTTTTTTTTTTTGTTATCTGAAGAGAACACAAAATAGTAAAAAAGACCAGAACATTCGTAACAATACAGAACTTTATCAAGCAAAACAAGAGGAATTTGACCATGGTTGCTGTATTGGATGGTGCTGTCTTCAAATTAGTTGTTCAGCTTCCCAGATATAAACATGCAAAATTGGTTAAAAAGAAAAAAAGTTATAAAGAATTAAAAAGGACAAGAAAAAAATTCAGGCCTTACCTGCCCTTCTCTGGAGACCAGCCGAAATTGGCTGTACAGTTGCCAGTCCGTCCTGGCAGCGTATTCGGTCATCTCTGTTTTAAGAAACACGTCATTCCACCCCTTAGCCACCGGTTCCTAATGCTCGGGCTGGGCTGCCGCTGCCCCCTGGTCTGGGCAGCAGACTTGTAGCTAGTCTTGATGGGTGCTCGCTGTGGGCTACTGTCCGCACAGCGCCTGGAGTGACCCCTGAAAGACGTGTTGCTCGCCTCCCCTCCTCCTCAGCTTGGGTCGCACTTAGTGCGGCTCTGATGCTGTCGCTCAGGTCTGTGGAGCCTGCTCCGTCTGGGTGCTGCCTCTCCATCTCACGGCCTTCCATCCTGCTGCACGACTTCTCCCTGTTTCGCACACACCAGCCCTGCAGTGCCTCCTCATGGCTCACCCAGGGATTTCAGTAACATCTCCACCCCGTGGAGCCTCTGGCCACAGCCCTTCACACGTGGCAATGGTGGATGATCGCATAATCCATTTGTTCCTCAGTAGGGAAATGGGTAAGATGCAACAGACGTACACCAGGGAATGCTGGGAATGAAGAAGCAATAACGAGCTGGGGACAGGGACACAGATCTGCAACCCCACTACTCAGGAGGCAGAGGCAGGAGGACCACAGGTGTGAGTTCAGCCTGGGCAACTAAGTGAGGCTCAGTCTAAAAAGAAAAAGGGAGGCAAAGAGTGCTGGGAGCATAGCTTAGTAATACACCCAAGGGATTGCCTATCATGAGTGAGGCCCTGGGAATGGTTCCCAAGACTGCAAAGCAAACCAATAAGCAGAGAGCACACAAGTTTTGCAAACAAGGAGCCTGAGTGCGGGGTGCTGCGTGAGAAAAGCGGGAAACAGGGAAGACCTGTGCTGCGACATTGCTTACTCAGTCCACAAGAGCACATGATTGCTCTAGGGCATCGATCGAGTGGGGAGGGTGGAGAGGCAAAATGTTTTTGTGAGCCCGTCTCTGTGTCCTTAGCTGCGAGGTGGCAGTCGGCGCACAACACGGCCTCATATACATATGTCGCTGTCGGTTGCTCACATGCAGGCGATGAGGGCCCTTTTCCACTAGTACTGTAGTGTCTGTGTCTCTGTCAGTGTTTGGCACATAGTAAATGTTCAATAAATACCCAGCGAACAGATGGCTTCACCTGCCAGCCAGTCCTAGGAAGGTAGGATGAAGGGACTGAGATGCGTTTTTAGTAGAGCGAGGCAGCGTGGGTGCTAAGCCCTGGGAGACCCAGCCTCGAGTGAAGATTCCTGCTCTAAGTCCCGGCACGGCCCTCTCCATGATCTCACGGGAGTCGCTCTAGAGTGTCTCTGCTCATCATAGACGAATACCCCACATGTCCCGTGAACACAGAGCTGTAGTCCATCAATCAGTGTAGCATTCAAGACTGAACGATTCCCCAGATTTTAGCTGTGCTGTTAAAACATTAAAGAAGACACAAAGAAAGATAATGCTTGCAAGCATTGCCGGGATGGTGGCTGAGAAAGCTGCTAGATAGCTGCAGGGGGACAGGTGACCTTTTTGGGCTTACTGGCATTCAGCCACTGATTTTTTTTTTTTTTTTTTTTTTTTTTTTGGCGGAACCAGGGATTGAACTCAGGCCCTTGCACTTGCCAGGGAAGTGCTTATTCCACTGAGCCATCTCCCCAGCAAATACCTGCATGCTGGGTTTTTTTTTTTTTTTTGTTGTTGTTGTTGTTTTTGAGTGGGACTGGGGTTTGAACTCAGGCCCTTGCACTTGCCAGGGAAGTGCTTATTCCACTGAGCCATTTCCCCAGCTCCTTCACTGATATTTTTAAGTCCTTGATGTTTTGATCTTTTTTTTGTGTAATCAGTTTCTGGTTTGTAGTATCTGAATTAAGCAAATGTTGATAACAGCTCCCAGTCAAGGTCAGATCGTACTGTCAAATAAATATGCTGACAATGGCAAAGAGGAGGCCTCTGGTTAAGAAGGAGGATGTGCGTTGGGGATGTGCCCTAAATATTCAGGGTGCTCACGACTCTCCTGTTTAGAGACCTTGTCATTCACATCATTTGCGAGTCTTCCAGGGTCTCGTCTAACAGCCCAGAGCTCTCCCTG
Organism: Ctenomys sociabilis; assembly: GCA_004027165.1. Taxonomy (NCBI): domain Eukaryota; kingdom Metazoa; phylum Chordata; class Mammalia; order Rodentia; family Ctenomyidae; genus Ctenomys; species Ctenomys sociabilis. The sequence continues at coordinate 54,775 of PVKA01010591.1, forward strand.
TCGGCCCTCCTGAGTGTCACTGTGGTCCAGAATGACAATCAGGACTCCAGGTTGACAGCTAGAATTGAAGTCAGCAGTGGCAGCTCTGCAGCTGAGGACTCTGGGCTTCTGACTGAGTGGTCCGAGCGCTCTGTCCACCCAGGTGCCACCCTCTCGTTCTGTGTGTGATCAGTGGGAGGGTGAGGACGTGACGCTTCTCCCTCCTCTTTGCTGACAGGTCACGGTTGACATTGAAGACGAGAACGACGAAGCGCCTGTCTGTGTGCCCCGTCTTTACAAAGGAGTCATCTTTGACACCATTGTTGCTGGGACGAATGTCAACGGCTTCAAACTCAGCTGTCATGACAGAGATTCGCAAGACTATGAAATGCGGTTTGAGATAGCTTCTGGTGGAGACTTTATTTCTTTTAATCAAAGCTGTGTCAAATTGCCATTAGTTGTCCCAGGTCAGGCATGGTCTATAGCCCTAGAAATGGCTGTGTTTATGGAGGCTAAACTACGTATAGGATGAAGTTTCTTGGAGGCAAGGTGTCTCTTCCACTTCTGTGTAGCCAATTTAATTCTTCCTATAATGGGAATATCTGTGACTGTACAGATGTTTTCACCACGAGATTTTGGACTTGCACAAGAGATATGGTGCTGGTCCTCTGTGGAAGGCATTTAATCGACACCAAGGGTGTGCCAAGCTCTGTGCTAGGGAGCAGGCAGCCAGAGGTACCTGAGTGCATTCGCACTTGTGGAGCTCCCTGCTTGTTAAACTAGTGATGACATCAATGATTATAGCTGATCCACTGTGATAAGTTAAGGGAGGTTGCTGGGTCTGCTGAGACAGCATTAGAGGAGACTTATCTCAGGTCTGCAAGGCAGATCTATTGTCATCGATCTGAAAGGAGGGGAGCCTGGGAGCCAGTAGGCACAGCGCTAATTACCTACGAGGAGCAGTTTGGCGTTGAAAAGCTCCATGAAAAGCAGTACCGCGCACATCTACTAGCGATGCTGTGTGCAGGGCCGCGCAGAGGATGCGCGCTTAGCAGAGGCTCCGTGGGCACCTGCAGCCCTGACCTGCTCATCTGATACTGATCCAGGCCTCGTCAAAGCGAGGGTCACATTGCTGAGCAGAAGGAACAGAAGAGGAAGCAGTTAGGCTAAATCATTCGCTCACAGTGTGAGCTTTGCCGGCCACATGTGGGGGTGTAACTCAGACTTTAACCTTTAAAACATTTTTCTTCTTAAGCAGTTACCTTTTTGGCTTATTTTACCTCAACTTAATTATAAGCCGTGTACAGACACAGGAATTTAGAGTGCAATAGCCAACTTACGTATGTGGAGCTACAGTGCTATAATAGCTATTTAAGACAGTTTAAGGACAGCACTCAATGTATCTTAAAATAATTCCAATTTTTTAAAGGGAATGAGAACCATCATTTTGGATTTGATCCCACCCGAGGCTCAAACACTCCAGAATTAATTGTGAAGAATCCTTTCGACTTTGAGTCTGGAGCTGATCGGCAGCGGCGATACCACCTCGTGGTGCATATCGTCGATGACAATCTGAAATACGGCAAATCCCCGGCGCCCAGGACAGGCACTGCTACTGTAGACATCGACGTGCTAGGAGCCCCCACGCCATCTCCTCCAACCAGCTCTGAAGTAAGGCACTACAGAGCTTGACTTGGTTCTCTGTGTGGGAAATGCTCTACTGTAGGTCTGAGCTTCAGCCAGAAAGGCTGAGAGGCGCCTCCACCCATGCACCCTTACCTTGGGGCACGAGCCCCTCCAGCCACGGGGCAGGGCCACAAAGCGTGCACCTGTGCCATAAGCTTGGAGCAGGCGGGTGAGTGTGTGGAGGACCCGTCCGAAGCCAGCCCTGTTTGACTTTTGTGGAAGTCCTGCCCGCCAGAAGGGCCCACTGCTCAATGAGTGCTAGCAATTACAAGTGTCTACAAATTGGTGCTTTCAAAGGTTACCATGTGTCGCCGGGCTGCTCCTACCAGCGGGTGCCCGCACTGTGCCAGAGCTGTCCTGTAGTAGTGAATGGAAAGCTCCATTCACTACTTCATCCGGTCTTTAGTCCAAGGAGACAGCCTTTCCACGCCACCTGCAGTGGTTGGGGGCACGCACGGCCAACGGTGCCCTCTGTCTGCACAGCGCCATGCACGCTCTGCGCTGATGACGTGTGTGTGAGCGGTGCTCTGTGGAGACACGGGCACACTAACGCTCTGCTTGCTTTGGAATCACCTTCCCAGCACAGGAAAGGTCTGACTGTCGTGTACACCGCGGTCAACACGTACAGGTCCGGCGCCTGGTACGTGCCTTTCATCTTCACGCTGATGGCCGTTTTCTCTGTTGGACTGATCTCATGGCTGTGTGTCCTGCTTTGGAGGGGTGGAACCGTGACAGAGTGCTGCTGGACGGTGGCCAAGAAGGCCTCTAAATCCAAGCCCAGGTACGGGATTGCCTTTCTAAGCCTTTGTTGGAAGGAGTTAAAATCAACAGGGATTTGGGGCTTCCCTTCTGTGGGCTTCTCAGGCTGCCTTCAAGAAGCAGAGAAAAGTATCAGAGTCCCCAGCTCAGTGGTGTCTTTCACCAGTGATCCAAAATCTACTTTATTACAAAAACATTTGGGGAGCTTTCTTTCTTTCTTTTTTTTTTTTTTTTAAGTAGCAGAATATTATTGAATGATATTATAAAATGTGCAACAGAATTCCTATAGGAAGAAGTTTTTAAGGGAAAAATTTAAAATTAGTGCCTGTTGGGCTGGAGAGATAACTCGGCAGTCTAAGCACCTGCCAGCGAGCTCAGTGACCCGGGTTTGACCCCAGTACTGCATGCCCTGCTGGCCTCGAGCTCTGCTGGCCACCAGGCGTGGTGGCTCACATCTATACTCCAGGTGCTGGGGAGGCTGAGACAGGAAGGTCACTATGAGTCTGAGTTGCATAGGGAGACCCTGTACCAAATAACTACATGAATAAACACATAAATAAATAAAAGTGCTGCATGTCCACAGACCTGACGCCTCCATCCCAGTGGTGTTTGCCCTGTGCGTGACACATACCAACCCTGCCTTCCTCCCCCTCCTTTCCCTTCTCTCTTCCACTGCCTGTCCTTCATCCTCTCCCCTTTTGCAAAAGGTTGGTGTCCTTGCCAAACAGGTAAGCTTGTGAGCAAACAAGCAACCCCTGCCGTGTGTCACCTGATGCAAGACTTGGACAGACAGGTGCTCAACAGCCAGGGGGAAGCAACCTGGGCCTGGTACAAAGGACAACCGGGGAGCTAGGCGGCACCTCCTGTGAAGAGCGCTCGCGGGCCCAGACAGGCAGGGCTTCCACGGAAGCCTGGGGGTTGAAGTTTTTATTTATTAGGCAGAATTTATTTAGGGTGTGTCAAAGTGGGGGGTGGAGACTAATGCAGACTGTTTGATTACTTCCCTGTATAGGTAGCATTGCTTTCCTCCTGGGCTAAGACACAAGTCAGTCACACTCTGAATATTATAAATGAAATTATTTTGAAACAGGTTTTAGCATAATGAAGCTGACATTGTATCAAATTTTCTTTTTGTACAGAGAAATGAAGTACATTGCAGGTAAGACGCAGATTAGTAATTGCGGCACAAGTATGCTTGAATTGTGTGCTTTTTAAAGAAATGCCACTCAACAGATACCTGGGTTTTGTTTATTTATTTTTAAATAGGAGAGAGAACTCAAAAGGAAAGGGCTGTCACAAGAAGCAGAAGTAAAAAATTAGAAGTCTTAACAGTAAGTGCGCTCTGTGTCCCTCTTTAGTAATTCATTCCTGTAATTGCTGAGCAACGAAAATGTGCTCCATATAAACAGATGGTAAGTGTACTTAACCATCATACGTATTTCAGCTTTCTCTGCTTCTGCTAAATTTGTATGTATTATAAAGTTGGAATTTCAGATCCAGTCTTAGGGTTTGTGGGGTCAAAATTTGCCTCAACTATTCTATGCATATGTAGAAAAAAAAACTCTAAGCAAATAGAAATCCAGCGTTTTCACCGTTACTTAAAAGTAAAACCTATTTATTTGAAAATAAATTACGTGTCAGACTTGAATAAGACCTTCAGCTGCAGGGTTTTTGCCCTTTAGTGTACAAACTACCTTCAAATTGGGATGACTTTGACAGAACAGCTGTACAAGGCCCAGGCTGGGGCCAGGAAAACGCAAGCGCGTCGGGGAACCAGCAGGGCCTTGGCCTTCGCTGCCCAGCTGCTCACCGCTGCCCAGCCGAGCGCACCTCCACAGCCCACCTGTGCGGATTTTGGCCTCGAGCTGGCCCTCCTCCAGGCCTCTGCCCTGCCTCTGCCGTAGGCACTGCAGGGCGCCCCGCCTCTTCCAGCGCAGGGGGCGTAAAGAACAATTGACTTGGCCCAGCCCCGGTGCTGACAAATCCAGGTTCGAGGCGTTGGCTGTGTGGTCTCTTCTGAGGCCTCTCTTCTGGCCCACTGGTGGCCACTTCTTGCTGTGGCCTCCTTTGGTCTGCGAGAGGAGATGGTGTTGTCAGGGTCTCAGTCGCCTCTTGTTAGAAGGACACAGGTCATGTGGAGTTGAGGCCCACCCATGTGACCTCATTTTACTTTATTAGCTCTTTAGAGGCTGGCTCCACAGATGTGATGGTCTGAGGGTCTGGTGATTAGAAGTTCCACATGAAAGTATGGGGCAGAGCACAGGGTACAGTCTACAGTGGCGGCAACCCTGACAGAGACGGGGGCAGGCCCAAGCTGCCACCCAAACCCACTTACTTATCTCAAAGTGCCGACAACGGAATTAAACCTGAATACTGAGGTTTTTATTTAGGAAAAAACAAAACAAAAACCTCAGACATTAACATCTTTAGTCTTAAAAGAAAACCAAATCATGCGCTGTGGAGAACAGGCTCACCCCCCGTGTAACACCTCTCAGATGGGCAGGGGATATCACAGCAAGATAAGGCTCTGAGGTACAGAGGGCAAGGAGGCCACTGACGTGGGGAAAGGCGCGGGCAGGAGACAGGAGCTTCTGAGGCTGCCCGCCCCGTATAGATGAGTGGGACGAAGTAACTGAAAGGACGTCAGCTGCTCAAGCGGAAAACCCCTGTCAAAAGTCGTCTGATTAAGCTGACTGACTTGCTTGCTCTGTGTGCTTTTTCAAAGGAAACCGTTGTGTACGAGACTGTGTTTGACGGGGAAGCCACTGATCCAGGTACAGCACTTAGTTATTGTCTTAGACACTTTTCTCTCTTTGCTGAGACAAAATACTGGATATCCAGTGTGAAAGGGGAAGGGGTTTATCTAACCACTGCTTTGTAGAGGTTGCGGCTTGCCGGCGGCTGCCTCCAAGGCAGAGCGGCGTGTCCTCCCTGAGGGGGAGTCCTGGGGACAGAAGGAACAAACAGCGAGGAGCACTCGCAGGCTTTCTGCCCCGCCCATCTTATCAGGCTGCTTGGGGGGCAGCGCACACACCCTCAGCTCTCGGACCCAGGGATCATGTGGCCCGACCCGTGGTGTAACCCCGGGTCAACCCAGCCTCACACGCTGCAGATCCAGCCGCTAAAGCCCCACCCAGACCACTTGCGGCTCTGGGGGACGATCACCTTTTGAGTTAAGCCCATCCTGCCTATCTGGATGCTAGAACTATATAAATAAATTGCTCATTCATTATGCTTTAAAAAATGAGACCCTGTCCTAAGGCAAACCATTTCAAGGCCAAGCAGGTAAAATTAATGACTGCCTGGGACCAGGTAAAACAGTTCCCTGAATCAGTGATGTTGGGGACAGACCATCAAAATAATAATAATAATAATAAGAGTCCCTTCAGCTGTATCTCCCAGCGGCTAGTGTGAACTTTGGGGCTTACAGGGGCTCCATGAATGGCCCTGGTGTCTTCGTTTTGTTTTATTTTAAAGAGAGTATAATAACTGATAATTAGGGACAGTGCATACTTAGAAGACTGAGGCTGCCGCAACCTGGAAACCGAGTGGCTGGCATCACTTGTGCCGTATATGAGTGGCACAAGCCCTCAGACGATCCTCAGAGTCCAAGCGAGGAGCACAAAAGCCACCTTTCGAGAACCAAGGAATCTGTGGCCACCTTTAATCATCCCCAGAGCCTAGACATAGCCATGGGTTTGCAAGGGACTCTGCAGTCCCAGGCTAGATCATGTTTGCATTTTGTAAAGTGTTTCACAAGCCTTTCTTTTTTTAAAAATGCACTTCTTCTTTAATGGAGGAGGTAAAAATAGAAAGTTCCCCAGAGTTTTGGAAAAGCCCGAGACATGAGTTGGAAGATGAGGGCTTGGATTTTTGGCACAGTGGCTGTCCCTTGCCATGAACTTGGACAAAGAATTTAACTCGCGCTCCCCTCCTCCCACCTGGAAAGCTGCGCTTGGGCTGTGGGTTTTGCTTCATGGAGTGACTGTGAACTTTCAAGATGACTGTGATAAATGTAAAAATCACTGTCTGTGAAATGCCACGCAACACGGGGCGGGCGTCACAAAGGCTCACTGGTGCCGTGACTGCACATGGCACCTCCTGCACGTTAATTCCAGGCCTCTTAGGCACAGTGGCCTGAGATTATTGATGCTTAGCCGCTGAGTTCCAGCGCTTCCTCAAATGTCACCCTTGCAACAGTATTTTGTTAAGTTAAAGCACTCATATCGTAACTGGATCCGTGTTACACAGCCTCCTCTGAGCCTCACTTTCTAGGACTGCAGTAGAAGTGTAACGGGCCGTGTGCAGGGTGCTCACCTACGCCTTGGGGGCCCGGTGTCCCCACACAGGGAGGATTGCGATTGTCCTCACACTGAGGACATGGAGACACGGCAGGGTCACATGGCTCGCTGTCTCCCCAAAGAAAGAGAAGATGGGGCAGGACTCTGGCAAGCAGACCTAGTCCCGGCAGTGACAGATAGAAGATGGGGAGGAGGTGGTAGGCCCTTGGGTTGGCGCTGTGTGCCCGCATGGGTGGAGGGTCCAGCTGACGGCCCAGCTCAGGGCCCACAGAACAGCAGAGTGCCACAGCTGTCTCCTGGTCCTGTTTACCTTCATTACTATGGGAAGTAGTTGAATTCCTGCCTGCCGTTCCTTATTTCCCTCTAAAATGAAGAAGGGCCGGGCATGGTGGAGCATGCCTGTAATCCCAGCACTCGGGAGACTGAGGCAGGAGGATTGTTGTGAGTTCGAGACCAGCCTGAGCTACAAAGTGAGCTTAAGGCCAGCCTGAACTGCATAGTGAGACCCTGTCTCAAAAAGACAAAAAAAAAAAAAAAAAATAAATAAATAAATAAATAAAATAAAATAAAATGAAGAAGGATGTGTCTTCTAAGTGCTCACTCAGTGCTCACTGTGTCCTGAGCATGTTACAAGCCCTTTGTAGTTCTCAACCTATTTAAATTTGTTTTATTAGTTGGCGATTGTCCCTCCCTCCTCCACGCAGTCTCCAACGGCCACCACTCTGCTTCTGTCTCTATGAATTTGACTTTTCTAGGCCTTTCCTACAGGCAGGACCACCTAATAGTTGTCCGTGACTGGGGTTAGTTCACTCAGCAGATATAAATTCCATCCAAGCTACAACAGGCACCAGGATTTCCCTCCTTTTGGAGGCTGAGTAATGCCGCTGGGTCCCTGTGTGCCCACTTCATTCGGCCGCTGTGGACCTTTGTCTCGTCCTTATCTTTTACTTCTCACTGTACAGCCTAGTTCAGTGCGGCTCCTTCTTTGCACCTCGAGGGTCTACAGATAAATGTGCACTCATGGAATTACTGTGGGGTGTTCTAAGGTTATTTCTCATGTTGAACCATAGCAGATATTTATGGAATTCTGAGTCTGGTCCAATGCTTTTAGACAAAATTTTCCTGCTCACAAATATTTATGCGGCAGCCTCTGTTGTTGCCTTTACTTTATGAGGAAACTTAGACAATGTATTTTTCCAAGAATCACAGTGGAGTAAGAGGAAGAGCAGACTTACAATTCCGGCAGCCTGCTGTGGCAGCCTTCACACTCGTTACTGCCACTCTTGACTTCTCTTGCCAGTGAGTAACCGGGGAATACCCGCTGCATTGTCAGTGGCCTGCTGTGTGTTCTTCCACTAAAACCAGCCAGCCACCCGGCCAGCAGGCCCCATGCGCAGCCCTACATGGTATGACTAAGGGGGCCGGCGAGGCCGGCCGTCTCTGCTGCTTGGGGCGTGGCCTGGCCTCGCAGTCTCTCGTGTTCTCAGTGCCAAGGACATCGGGCCCTTGGCTTCATTTGAGGCTGGACGCTTGATGTGGGATTCAGCAAGTGGTTTTCAAGTCCCAACATGAAATAGTAAATGGTGACGTGGACTTCCTTGGTTTTGGATTTTTCTTGTGGAGAGAGCATCGCCCAGTCCAGCAGGCATCCTGACAGGAGTCTCCGGTCAGTGTCGTGGGCTGTGGAGCTCAGGGAAGTGGCACGTGCCAGGGAAAGGAGAGTGATATTTTAAGATGCAATGGCTGTAGCCACAGGGGTTGTGTGGCCCAGGAAGTGGTGCGTAAGGCACTCAGCTGGTCACAGGGGTCAACCGAAACGACGCAGGTCATAGTCCCTGGCCCTAGGCCACTCTGTAGCGAGATGGGACGGATTCACGACAGGGCCCGCCACGGGCAGACAGATGGAGTGGCACTTTACAGGTCAGTGCCTCAGCGTGCTCCCTCCTGTGTGGCCAGTGGCGGGAGCGCCTCGCAGGGGACCGTGCCGTGCTCTGTCGCCTCTGGTCACTGCTGTGAGTCTTTCCAGGCGATCAGAGTTGGCTTTTGCACAACAGACTCCGTCTACCCTGTTTCTTTTCTCTTGAATATTAGTTTCATTTTATTATTCTATGGAGGTTTATAAAACCTCACACAATCAGAAGATAGTCTTTTTGAGGGTGTACATGGAGAGAATAGTTTGCTATACCCCTTATTCTTTTAAACTTTTGCTTTAAAAATAATTACATTTGGCTGGGGCGGTAGCTTGGTGGTCTCGGTGCCTGCCTGGCAAGTGCAGTGGCCCATCCCCCCAAAATAAATAAGTGCAGTGACCCAGGTTCAATCCCAGGACCCCATGCCTTGCCGGCCCTGTAACTGCAGGCAGGTATACTGGCCCTGAAACCGCCTGTGATCCCAGCACTGGGGAGGCTGAGACAGGAGGATCGCTATGGGTCTGAGCTGCATAATGAGACTTACCAAATGCATAAATAAATAAAATTTTAAAAATAACAGAAAAAATTACTCAGAGCAGCTCAGACCTCTGTGTATTCATCAGCAAGCTTCTCCAGAAGGT
>PVKA01010592.1:0-63845 GCA_004027165.1 Ctenomys sociabilis
TGGCTGTCCACATGCATATAAAGGCAACTCTCTTCCTACTCCAATGCTTCCTTCCCCAGGTCAATGACCTGGCTCCGTCAACACAACTATGCTCTCCCTGCTGGGCTCCTCTGTCTGTGGCCCCCCTCTTTGCCTCTTCTTCTATCTCAGATGAACATGTTACATCTTTTCCACCAGACAAGAAACTCCTCAGCCCGCCCTTGGCAGGGCTGTACTTCAGAGGTTTCGCAAACCAGGGGAAATAGCTCGTTGCTCCTTACATAACAGATCCGGGATACCTCCTGCATAGCAGGAGCTAATGCTACGCACCACAGGCCCGCAGGACAGCCTCACCTAGCGATTCTAATTTTATGTGGGAGAAAATTAGATTCTATGCTACCAATAAATACAAAGCAATTCACTGAGAAGTGAAATTTCCCACTCCTCCCTTCTGTCTGTCCTTTACAATTGCAACCAAAGGACCTTGCCTGTCCTTTAAATGTGAAGCAGAGTTAAGAACAGGGCCACCCTCTGACCTGGTTTTTCCGGTAGTCTTGCTGTGAGTGTCGCAGCACCCGGTAGCAGAGCCGAAGCATGTACTTGTAGGGTGCATAGCGCTGGTCCCCCAGATCTTCCAGCCGCAGCATGGGGCCCTCTCCTGCTTTCTCTTTGAAGGGCGCTTTCAGAATCCCAAACACCTGGCAGGAATATAAACAATTACCTGTGCTCAAAACGAGAGATACAGGTATGGGTCTGCAAATCACTTTAATGATTGTACAAGTAAAAACATTAACTCAAAAACACTTTTATAACATTTGAGTGGAAATAAGATAAAAGGAGAAAACTATTTAGGATGCAAAAAGGATTAATATACAAGGGACAGTTAAAATCACTGCCAGAAGAGGTTCCTACTTGAAAAACAAAATCTTTATTGAAGAATGCTTTATTTTATTTAAGTACTATATTTAATTAAAATGGGAAATACAAGGATGTTCAATAATACCAAGTTACATAAATATATTTATATGAACTCAAATAAAATTTCTATATGCTTTTTCTTCTCTTGCTTTCTATGATTTTCCCAAATCAAAGTAATATACTGAGGACATTTGCTTTTGATGTGAAAATTATATTAAAAAACTGCTGCTAAATATTGCTTTTACCTCTTTCTGGGGTCAATCTAACAAGAGGAAATAACAGTGCTAAGCATGGAGGCAGCCAATACCAGGGCACCCAAAGATATAAAGGCTCTAAGGGTTAGTTGTCCATCCAGGACATAGAGGGAAAAACGTGGGCAGAACAATGAATGTGTCGGCGGTCTCACAGGATCATGAATACTAGAAGGAGCTACAAGAGCTGGGGCGAGAAGGGGGAGTAGCCAGATACTCAAAAGAAAGTGACCAGTTAGCAACGCCCACCCTGCCTTTAGAAAACATTAAATAATACAACTTTCCCCAGCAAATCACCAGATGGGATCCCCGGCACAGGAGCTCCTGGGAAGAGTAAATTGCCATAAAGGAGCACTCAGCATTAACACAGGCAACCAAAGTGGACCAGAGTCATCCTTAGGAGTACATGAAATATAGTACCTTTCCACAATAATTCTTCAGTCACTAAGCCCTGCATTTTATGGTACTGAAATAAAGACATGACATATATTGGCTACAATATCAATAAATCATACAAATTTGTGGAAATCTTGGAAATCAAATGCTTTATGTAGAAGAATTGCTGGTATCAGAAAATATTTTTTCACTAGATTTTTAACCTTTTATTGGAGGAAAACTTTTAAAGAGTGAAAAGGCAACGATACGGGAATTTCAAAACAGAACTGTAGGACATTAACAATGGTTAATATATTGCCTATTGTTATCTTCAAAGTAGGTGCTCAAATTACAAGATACAGGCAAGCATCTCGAGCAGCGAATACTTCAAACTGTAGAACTATAGTGGGAAGTGTCTTAAGAAACTGGCTTCCACACAGTCCCCACCACAGAATCCAGCAGCAAGTGGGGCTCGGAACCCAGCCTAGACTCAAAGGTCAGCTCTACCACTTATGGGATCCACATCAATTCTTCTCTCTGGGCCTAAGTATGTCCACAGGGAAAAGCGGGAGTCAAGATGCCCTTTGTAGGTTACTGTGAGAACCTGATGACAGGAAATCACCACCACAGAGCTTGGCTCTTGACTACTCAAGAAGTATTAGTTCCTTCTCTTCTTTCTCTCTGGTGCCCATCCCAAAACCCTAAGATTTTACACCTTCATAGCTACATTATTATAAAATATAGGAAGCAATAACCTTGTTTAGCCTCCCATAAAAGGTCACTGATCAGAGCAACATCTTCCATACCTAGACAACAGAGATCAGAACAGGAAACTTAACTTTTTTCTCTTATTTTATATTAAATTTATTGAGAAAGAAGTTAGCAATGAGCCAGTTTCAAAACAGGTTAGCAGGATAGTCATGATAATACATTGTATATTGTTGTCTTCATAGAGGTTATACATAGTAGAAGATGCAGACATGATATCTTGTCTAAACACTGTAGTACAAATCTTTCTTCACATTGAACTAAGAAAGTAGCTGTATATCTATCCTATTTTGTATATACAGATATATATTTTTTCACTACAAAATGGTCCTTTGTTTATATCCCTCTTTTTTGTTTACTTTTGTAAGAGATGGGCACTCCATTGCCATTTTAATATGTAGGTGCATGAATTCAGCAAAGTAATCCAATATAGTCCAGTAGTTCATAATAGTAGTGGGTTAACCACCTACTACTATTAAGAAAACTTAACTCTGCTACTAGTAGAATGTTCAACTCATTTTCAGCCATGCACAATATAAATGATAGGACACTTTGCCCAAGATGGGTCTACAAAAGCCTACCGATCCTGTCTGAAGGAGTCCTCTCTTGTTCTCTCTTGGATCCCTCACTATTAAAGGAAGCAGTGTCTTGATTGGTGCAGCCCAGCTGGAGACTCCAGTGAATGAGCTGACTGGTAGACCTTCCACCATGCGCACTGGGGATAAGCACTGGAGCTACCTACCTGGTAGCTCGACTGTAACTGTGTGACCTGGACCAAGAACCACTCACCTAAGCTGCACTTTGATTTGTTTAAGCTACCCGAACCGTAGTAAGTGCTAGGGCAGGGGGTCATTTGTCACACAGCAACAGATACCTGGTGCAAAGATTTTCTCAATGTTCTGATTTAATGAACAAAAATATAGTCCATGAAAAAGCTCACCTGTGCCAAGATGTTTTGTTCTCTTGTTAGTTTTTGACGTTCTCGGTTTGGCTTGGTGATAACCACATCCAGGACTTCTTGTCCGTTATTAGGCACATCAGCAACAAAGAAGATGAGATCTTCCAATAACTTGGTTACAAACCTAACATAAAATAACAAGGAAACTTTACTCTGGTTTAATTTTGGATCTTTTTCATTAAACTTAAGAAGCACAACACTGGAAAATTTAGAGTACTTTATTAAAAAATTCTTTAATCGACTAATGACCATATTTAACACAATGTTTACCTGAACTTTTATAATAATATTCTCCAGTGCATCAAACCTCTACTGTCTCCAGATCTGATCAAGTGTTTACAAATTATAAAACAAAGTCCCATAAGCCCTGACAGCACCAGTTGTTTCTCCATGACTTACTAGCAAGAGCAGACTATTTCTGTTGAAGAGAAAATGGTTATTCTTCTAAATCCCTAAAGTCAAGCTTTATCTTTTTTTCACTATTAACTCAAATTCATTTTCATAGCAATTCAATTTACCCATTGGATAGCACAGGAAAAATTTACATGATCTGTGAATACAGACAGAGAAAAACCTCCAAATTGTTACAAACAGGATTAATGTTGGTGATAGTTCACCTGGACTGTGTACTTGATTGGTTTGAGAGATGCTTAGAAGAATAGTAAAGCTCACATGCAGGTGTGTCAGGTGGTGGCAGGGGTGTGATTTTGAGCACTATGTGTATGGTCTCTGGCTCCTTCCTCTGTGGATCTTCCCTAATGCACAGGTTCCTGGCCACCTTGAAATGAGCAGCTTCTGCACACTGCATCCCTGCACCCCGATGTTTCTGCTTCTGACCAGCTGAATCCTCTAAAACCATAAGCCAGGTTCCTCCTGGAAGCTGTGTATGTCAGGTATTCCATCCCCACCGTGAACAACTGACTAATATAGCTGCTCTATAAAATCAAAGTATTCAAAAACCAAACACCAAGAATCACGATGTAGCTCCACATTTCAGTTATTATTATAATTACTGCTTGAACTTCAGTGGTAGTGAATGCTGAAGTGTCTCAAAAATTCTTCTTTCCTAGATGTTTGTCTTCCTCGTTGTCTGTATCATTTTCTATTTGCATTTGTGGGTGGAAGGATAAAGAATAGATTCAAATTAGCCTCATCTGCATACTGTGAACAGAGCCTTACACTGTCATTAGCATGATAAATCATGACCTTGTCAATAATAGAACTACATTTAAAATGTAGCTTCAACCAGATTTACCTCATAACACCACCTGTGCTTGCATGAAAAAAAGAGGACATGACCATAACCAGGCACCCAGGCAGAAGAGTCAGCGCTCATGGATATCATAAATTCTACTTCAAAATTCCAAGAAGTCTATGCTTTCTTAGGGTTCCAAATTTAACTTTTAAGCCAGTATTATGGAAAAAGTGTCTAGCTAATAAGAATAACTGACATATTTAGGTTTCATCTCAGAAGGCAACCCACAGAAACACAAAATGGAACTCACATGCATTAAAGATGGTAGGAGCAGCTTTTGAAATTGTGATTTAATGTCATGCAAATCATTCCATGGCCCTTACAAATCTCAGCCCTCAAGAGGCTAAGGCAGGAGAACTGCCATGATTTTGAGGCCAGCAGGGTCTATAGAGTGAATTTAAGACTAGCATGACCTCAAAGTGATACCCTGTCTCAAAAAAAAATCAATAAATAAAACACAGAAAACAAAACAAGTTTTGAGCTCAAGTTGCTTTAGCTAACCCAAATTAAACTGAAACTCAGTTCCTGTCTTTTCTATACAAGTCTAATTTGAGCATAAATATTTTCATTTTCCTTTTAAATGACTATTATTCCTCTCCTCTTACTATTATAATAACTGCAATTAGATGTATAGATATATAAAAAAAAAAGTCCAGTGTTGTAGACCACTGCAGACCAGCCTGCTCCAAAGCCTTCCAACTGCCCTGGTAATTGGTGACAGCTCATAGAATCATGATATGATGAAAAAGTTAAATCTTTTCTGAGGCTCCCTATAATTAGCCCTATTTGTAGAGCTCCTGTCATGATAACCCCGGAAGGAAACCCACATTCTCTGTTTTGTTTTTTTATTTTGTTTTGTTTTTGTTTTTTGCCTTACAATCTCAAACACCCCAACTGTGGCTAAAAGAAAACTCTGGTTTGTTTTCAGTTGAAATGAAACATTAGTTTTATATTGGGTGTTTGGGTCTTTTCATTAAATACAGTCTTACTAATTTTCTTTTAGTAAGAAATTCTTCTGTCAACTTTCTGCTGGGTCCAGCAATGGTAAGTAAAATCTATTTTTCCAAAAGACACAGACTGCTGGCAAACGTAATAAAAAGCTTCTTGGATCAGGAATAAAATAAGAACAGGTGAAGAGCAGAGATAATCTTCAACCCATGCAAAAGTGCTAAGTGCTAAAAAACATGAGGTTGGAGCTGCAGAGATGAAAGCAGGTACTACAGTAGGCTTCCCTGTCTCTTCCAAAAGCATCAACTATTCAGTGCCACCCCGCACCCCCTGGCTCTGAATACGTGGCAGAGGGAGGAAGAAGAGAACCAGCTGAGTAGGACTGGATCCTTAGGGTCAGCTACCCACAACTGCAATGATTAATGCCTCATATTCCCAGAGGTCATGGACCCTCAGTCCTCAATGTCAGATCTGACTGACCCCCAACTCTCTATGGGACACCAGTGGAGACATCACCCCAAATTTATTTTAGCACCAATAAAAATAGCAAATCTGGCTGGGGGTGTAGCTCAGTGGCAAAGCTTTGGCCCAGCATGTGAGAGGCCCTGGGTTCCACTCCGAGCACCATAACAATAATAACTACAAGAAGCCAGTCAGCAGCAAACTTCTGAGCAGCAACAAGAAATGCCAGAAAACAATCAAATCATTGGGAAATAATTGCCTAGCACAGGTGTGGCCCTGGGTTCAAGCTCCAGCATAAAAAAAAAAAAACACACACAAAACAAAACAAACAAAAAGAAAGACATACCTATTTTTTTTATATATGCAAAAGCTACAAAAAAAAAAAAAAGCTTGGAAGCCATAGGCTTTTTTACTGAATGGACTGGAGAAAAAAAAAGGGGGAGCACAGTGAAATGTGAGAAGCAACATGATCTGGGCATGGTGGCATGTACCTGTAATCCCAGTACTCAGGACACTCAGGCAAGAGGATCACTGTGAGTTCAAGACCAGCTTGGACTACAAAAAGAGCTCAGGGTCAGCCTGAACTGCATGGTGAGACCTTGTCTCAAAAAGACCAAAGAGACAGAGAGGAAAAGAAGAAGAAAAGGAGGGAGGGAGAAAGAGAGGTAGGGAGAGGGAAGAAGAGGAAAGGAAAAAACAAAAGCAAATAGAGAAAGAAGTAAACTATTTAAAAATGTAACTCACCACTGGAAAACTATTTTTTTTATTAACTTTACTGAAAATCAATAATTACATATCATATTAAAATTGTAGACAAATATTGAAATGTGAAAGATATAAGATGTAAACAGAGTGAATTTTAGTGAAATATTTCTGAAACGAATACATAGCATGAGATTAATGATGAGTTCATACTGTAAATAAATAATTTATGAATTTAAATGAATATAACCATAAAAATTGTCCAAAATAAAAATGAAGAAGAAAGAATTTATAGGTCAGTCATAACAGTTCACTCTGTGTCAAAATCAAGAAACTTCTATTCATATAATTAGAATTTTCAAAGCAGAAAGGGATGGGCAATAAATATTTAAAGATTTAAAATTTCTGAATTTAGTTGAACTTATAACACCACATTGGAAAACTACGTTTAGAAATTAAATTTCTCAGTAAAAAAAAAAAAAAAGGTGGTGCATCTTTATTTATGATGCTTTTATTCTTTGTTGTAGGTCAAATATAAAATAAAAATTTCCAAAACAACCACAAGACTCTGGTTCTACATACCTGCTGTGAGAAAGATGGGGTGATGAAATCACCTAATTAATCATGCATTCTCAGGCATCTTTCTCCCATGAGAGGAAGAAAGAAATATTAATAACCTCAAATTTTAAAAAAGAGTATATAGTCAAAATATATCATCAATAATTTCAAGTCAATTGCCAAAAATAATAGAAATACAAACTACAGTTTCCAAGTCAATAGTGGGAAAGGTGAAGTAAGAAATTTTGGATATGGTAAATTTTCTTAAAACAAAACACCAGAAAAAAAAAAAATAGAAGAAAATGAAAAGCTAAGCTAAAAAAGGAAGATATATGAAAGGGTCCCAATCCATTATTTATCAAACACAAGATAATTAAACTTGCAAAATAAACCTAAGCAACTGATACGAAGATGTCATATAATACAGTAAGCATTGTTGAATTTCTATTACTTTTTTAGTAAAATTGTGTATCATTTCTAATGCTGGGTTTTTTTATTACAATTTTGTATTCTTTGAAAGTAAATCCATTTTTTAAAAACTTGCAAAACAAAATACACTATCCAATGAGGTTTTAAAATCCACTGCTCTGCTGCTCCCAGGACATATCACTAAGACAAGATGACTAGAAAATCTGAAATTAATGAATTTTTTTAAAAGAGGCACCAGGTGAACACAAGGCAAGCACTGTACCATTGAGCCACGGCAAGCCCATGGCACCAGATCAGTACTCAGAAAAGTTAGCAATACAGCAACAGGAACATCAGATAAATAATTCAAGGAAAAATGATGTTGCTCTAGAAAGAGCACCAGAAGGATACCTCACCCGGGCTCACCGGTTGGATGACGCATCATGGGGAGTTGGCACCATGCCCCAAGGCTTCAGGATGCAGGTTAGACTAAGGCCCTCACCACTGCATTCACACCACCCAAGCACATGCTCTGAGCCCAGGGCCTGGCGTATACCAAGAGCTCAATGACACTGAATTAATGACCCATCAACATAGATGCTGTGGGACCGGTGAGATAGCTCAAGGAACTAAAGAGCCTGGTTGGGCAAGCTCAGGCAAGCACAAGGATTGCAGTTTGATCCCCAGCACCACATGCAGTGCCAGCCCTGCCCCGAGGGTGGGCTGAGCTGACCAGAGTCCAGGCGTGGTGGTGCACAGCTGTAATCCCAGAGCTGGGGAGGATGAAAATAGGAGAATCAACTCAAATCCAAGCTACATAGTGCGACTCTGTACCAAATACATTTGAAAAAAATAAATAAACACTGCAATGGGACTCTACAGGGGTGAAACACGTACCCTACCAGGTACAGCACAGTGTAGAAATTCTAATAAAGGAGTGCAGTGTCATTTCCTCCAGCTCTGAATCACAGTTAATATCTCTTCATATCCCTTCTTTCCTCCTCTCCAACAAGTTCCCAGTACTATCTGTTCTGCTGATGCAGTTATATAAAATGAGATGGGAAAACCGAACTGAAAAATCATCTCAGGCTGAGGATCTTGGAGCACAGCATAGCATCTGGGTCTTCAGAATCCATTCCTGGGTTGAAGGCAAGGAAAGCTACAAGCAAGAGAGGCTTCAAACACATGGGCTTTGGAGACAGACACGCAATATTCTCACATCCTCTCTCTGACCTTAGATTGTTCTTCTTGGTTTTGAGTCAAAAGAATATCTAATAATAACCTCATTCTCCACAGAGGGAAAAAGTCAGCGTTGTCAGTTATTTTCAGAAAGAATTTTATATTGGATTCTAAAGCTGAGAAAATAATATCATGCATTGAGCTATGCCAATAAAGTCTACTGGGCTGACAGGTAACCTTGACTGCATTTTGATGGGAGATGGCTTTTCTGACATTACTAAATTAAGATCAATAATTACAACTTCACACTTCTCAAGCAGAGCCATTTCTTTGCTAAAATGATTTTTATTCTGAAGAGTAGGGAAATGAGGTCTGGTTTGTTTGTTTGTTTGTTTTTAAGGCATTATCTCTGGTAAGTCCTAGCCCACCACCTTCCTTCGAAGCATCCTGGGAAACTAAGATCCACTCCACTGGAACTGGAAAATTGGGGTAACTTGCACAGGGTGGAGGCCAGCAGTGGCGAAGCACTCAGAATAGGAATTTTTATTTGTTCTTTCCTTCCACAAATACCTCCATTTTTAGAATGGGAGGCTTTGTCATAGAAGTTTAATAAATTTCTGTGCTGAAGTCAGAAGAGCAGAAGCAGAAATAGATTTATCAAGAGAAAGTAAATGGCAGGTAAATAAAATTTCCAATCTGCACACTGAACCCCACTTCCTGTCATAACATGGCTCTGATGCGTAATCAACCAAAGCCCATAAAAGTGGGGCAATGCTTCAGCTTCTGCCCTTTATTCGTTGTCCCCCTCAGGATTAGATGTTTAGCTGAATGCCTGATAGTTCTTAAAGGCTGTTTTGTCAAAAGAAAACATAAATAAAAACAGAAGGCAAGCTGAAAACCAGTTATCCCATTATCCGTGTGTTATAATTTTTTAATTGATAAGGTTGAGAAGAAAAAAGAAAAATTTTTTGTTCCTTTGTATGGTAAGATACATATCTAAAAGTTTCTGAAACATGAAAGTCTGATTAAGGAACAGCTTATAGGGAAAGTCCCACGGCAGGCGATTCCACAGCAGGTGACAGACAACCCAGCCACCACTCTTCCTTCCCCTCTAAGCAGAAATACTGTTGTGGTTTTTGTGACATCAGCTTCTTAAGATTTTCTTACAATTCATGCAATTGGTAAAACATCCCCAAAGAAAGAGAGTTTACTTTCACTTGCTTGAGAATTGACAAGGAGTGTTATAGTGAATGCACTTGCCCTATGTCCACACCATCTAACTGTGTTAGATTTCTTGGTCTCATTACACCTAGATATAGTTCATCAATTTTCATAGTTTGCCTCTGTTCCATTGTATGAACATACTGCAATTGTGATTATCCATTCAGCCTCTGATGGACATTGGCATGGTTTTCAGTTTGGGGGGTCTTCAAAACAAGGCTTCACATTGTTGAACATGTGTCCTTGTGCACTGGTACACAGGTGTGCTGGTGCACAGGTGCCCAGATGCAGAGGTGCCCTGGTGCACAGGTGCCCTGGTACACAGGTGCTCTGGTGTACAGGTGTCCTGGTGCACAGGTGTCCTGGTGCACAGATGCCCTGGTGTACAGATGTCCTGGTGCACAGGTATCCTAAAGACCTTGCTTGAGACAGATGTCCAAGAGTGTTCATCTGGGCAGAGAAACCCCTGAGTCATGGCGTACCTGCATCTTTCACTTTGCCATGCTACAGACAAAGCATCTTTCAAAGTGCTCTCATCAGTCCTCATCTCCCTTGTTGTGTGTAACTGCAGATGTTACTGCAATACTGATGAATGCCTGGGAAGTAGTGAATCACTCTTCCTTGTTCACATTAAAAGACATAGAAGAGGGCTGACCAAATATCTCAGCAGATTAAAGCACCTGCACGCAAGCACAGGGACCAAGGGTTCAATCTCCAGGGCCTGCCAGGCCAGCCCCACCCCCGGGGCATACTCAGAAGGCAACTGAGACTGGGTGTGCTGGCGCACATCTGTGATCCCAGCTGTTGGGAGTCTGTAAACAGGTGGATCACTACAAGTCTAATCCAGTAGTGAGACCCTGAACACCCTGTAGACCCTTCCCTAAAATACAAAAAATAAATAAATAAATGACATAGAACAAATAAAGAGAGTGGCTTTGCTCTGATATACTGGAAAGCACATGGGCTTTAAACCACTTGTCATTTATGTGACACTGTCGCCTCAATTTTCCTTTGTGAAAACTGAGAATATCTGAGAGTTGTTTGAAGATTAGATAAAATATCTTCATAATGTCTGACAAAGTGCTGACACAAAATAGGGTTACTATCAATTTCATTCACTCTCTCATTTCCAAAATAAGTATAAGAATCAAAGGTCTAGTTTCTCTGAATAAGTTAGAAGGGCAAAGAGCTACACATTGCAAATTTTTCCTGATATATATTTGTTTATCTTGTGGCAAAATAACTAAGAAATATTTCATTAATTAAAAGTGACTATAGGGGCAAGAAGATGGCTCAGTGGAATAAATGCTTCCCTGGCAAGTGTAAGGGCCTGAGTTCAATCCCTGGTTCCGCCAAAAAAAAAAAAAAAAAAAAAAAGACCAGAAAGACATAAAATCTCCTTTAGGACCTTTAGAATTCTAAATCCAAGTGTCAAACAAAGTGTAGCAAATGTTATTGGGAATTTCTATGAAGTTTCAAAATAAAAAAATCCGAAAGTAGCTAAAAACAACTACTTTCAAGCCAAGTTACAATGAAAAATGTCAATACCCTACCAGGTTTTAATTCTTCTGTTCTCGTTCACTCATCATGATTAAAAAGGGCCAAGTTCTACCTCATGCACAAGCAAGCATGCAGCTACCAGCAGTGTTCGTGGGATTCCTTTAGTGTCATTCGTTTACTCGATGTTGACTGGAAAAACTGACCACTGACCTCCGATGATTAATAGCCATCCGAAAGTTACTGACCTCCTTTCATTCTGAGTTACTGTGCCATTTTCCAGCTTTTTCACCGTGGTTGCTAGCACTTTATTTGCATCATTGGCAAAGTCCAGGTCTCGGACCTCAGAGAGTGGGACGGACACAATGGCAAATGCTTCTTTATCTTCTTTTGTTTGGCAGGTTCCAATCTGAAATTCATTTTCCCATTAAGGTTAGTTACACTAAACTGGTGATATTCTTTCAGGACTAACACATGTCAGCACTATTTAAGAAAAGCAAGGCCAGGGCTAAAATACTGGCTATGATGGGAACAGCCATCTCTGACAAATCAAAACAAAAAAAGGGAGGGATATAAATAATGGACCACTTTGCTATGAGGGAAAAAAAAAAAAAAAATATATATATATATATATATATGTATGTATATACAAGATAGTTAGGATAGATATATAGCTACTTTATCTTAGTTCGTTGAGAAGAAAGGTTTGTACCAAGATTGTTTAGACAAGATATCATTCTGCACCTTGTCCTCTGAATAACTACTACAAAGACAACAATATGCCATGTATTAGTTATTATGTGTCCTATGAACCTATTGCGAAACTGTTTCATTGTTATTTTACCTTTTTTTTTCTCATTAAAATGATTTTAAAATGAAAAAGAAAAAAGAAAAGCAAGTCCAAGACAGAACAGCCAACCACAGTAACTCCCACAGGCATCAGAGCCACTTTGAAAGGCTACAGGAGGCAGTGATTCCCACACCCATTCCCCACCCTGGC
Source organism: Ctenomys sociabilis (assembly GCA_004027165.1). Classification (NCBI taxonomy): domain Eukaryota; kingdom Metazoa; phylum Chordata; class Mammalia; order Rodentia; family Ctenomyidae; genus Ctenomys; species Ctenomys sociabilis. The sequence goes on from PVKA01010592.1 coordinate 12,480, forward strand.
CCCCACCTGACCCCTACAAATGAGTGCCTTTCACACTTGCTCTATGCTTCAGCCTCAGCACAGGAGAGACGCTTCTAGAATCCTGCCTTTCCCCTTGCTGCTTCCATTCATTCTTTCTGCATCCCTGTACCTCCCACCTCTGCCACAGCCACGCTGTAGCAGTTCAGCTACGTAGGCAACCAATACACACAAATTGATGGTGAAGGTAACTGCAATCATCTCCCATGCCAACCCAGATGGACAGTAGAGGACATCTGTCACTTACTAATGCCACGAGCAGAGCATCTGGTGGAAAGTCCAACCATTCTCAGCAGCACTTACCTTCAGCATCACAGGCCTTTCTTCTTCTGTGTCTATGGGGATGCTAGTACTGGTGACCCACGTGTTAGTGCACAGGTGCCTTAGCCGAACATAGGAGTTTCTAAAAGCAAAAAAGATCACTGAAATTTAGCTCAGTCAACATATTAACCCACTGAAGATGGATACATGATATGAGCATAAATATATCTGGGGGGGGCGCAGAGAGATGGCTCAGTGGAATAAGTGCTTCCCTGGCAAGTGCAAGGGCCTGAGTTCAATCTCTGGTTCAGAAAAAATAAAAATAAAATTCTGAATTTAGATTATGTCAAAGAATACATCATTGGTACCTAGGCCAATGGTTCTCAAAATGTAATCCCTGGATCAACCGACTGAGAATCACCAGAACTGGTCAAAAATGTAGATTCTATGAGCCATGCCAGGCCACTTAATTAGACAATCCGGGAGTGGGTGGTTTAATGCTCCCCCGGCAATTGTCGTGCAGTGAAGACCCCAACCAAATGAACAGGTGGGCTGAAACCACTGCTCACAGCTGCCTGCCTATAGCCCAACCACGGCCTGAGGACCTATGTGCACTCGATGTTCAAGGGTGCCATACTTGTAAATCCTCCTACTTACAAAGATTTCTTTGTGACCCCTAAATCATGCAGATATTGTGGTTACGTAAGGTCATACGAAGACTGGAGAGCTACAGAGTTCCCTTTGCAAGCTGAAGTGACACTCAGCCTTCTTATTGCAGCTTGTTTTCGTACAGTGTCACACATCCTTTGTGGAGCACACTAACTACCACATTTCCATGTTTTTTATGGTGATTCTAATGTTTAAACCCCACCCCACCCCATTTTAGAACTGTTGCCTGGTGAGCCAAGAATGAGACAAGTGTAATATAACTTAAGAAGCTAAATAAGCTGCTTTCAGAAGTGAGTTGTAGTGCTGTTGTCATGAGTATGATGCTGATGATCAAAACTATAGAGTAAATAGAGCGACTTTAAAGAGAAACACTCACAGAAAGATTATGTGCTGATTGATAAAAACGCTAGCAGAAGCTCACAGGAAGCTAACCAGTGTTCCCCTAGGAACAATGATTCGGGGTGTGATAACTCCATGAATCATGAATAATAAAATCTGAATCATGAGCCTGGAAGAAGACACCTAGACTTCTACACAATGCAAATACTACCATTTTCACTGAACCTTTTATTACTATTATTTCTTTAACAAATATGTGCATAGTGCCTACTAAAAATTTTACACCTTCAAGTTGCTTAGAGATCCATTTAAAGATGAAACATAAATGTCATATAATATAAGGTATGAAACATTAAGACCCATTAAATAAAATCAAGCAAAATGCCAATGGCCTCAGTTAAAGAGCTCCATTCAACATTGTGGTTCTGCTCATTCATAAAAGTAGATAAAAGAGAAAGCAAGCTCCAAATATCTAAAGTGGCACAAGGGTGCTAGGGAGATGGTTCAGTAGAATAAGTGCTTGCCTGGCCCCTGAGTTCAATCCCTGCTTCCGCCAAAAAACAGAAAACAAACAAACAAACCAAATACAGTAGCATGAACCCTGTCCCCAGACAAATTCTGAAACCTCGGTTTTACCACGGAGCATCTTCTGTGTGGAATTCACTTGCACTACAAAGAGGCTTTCACTTTATCTTAAGGAGCTAGAAAGCAGGGCCTTTGTTAACCGCCTGGCCACTTCTGCTATTTCACTCTTCCACGTCTGCAATACAGGTTTAATACCCTGACCCAACTGCTTGTGATAGAAGTGCTCTGGGTTTGGATTCTTTTCATTTGTAAATAGGTGCATAACAAGATATCTCGGGGATAGAATCCAGGTCTAATATTAAATTCACTGATGCTTTTTATGCACCTTCAACGTACAGCCTGAAGGTAATTTTGTGTAATACTTTTGGTATTATAGTGCTCCTATATAGGAGCACTAGAAGTATTATACAAACTTATCACATGAGGTCACATGAGGATTCTCCATGGTGGGGTCCTGGTGGCACTCAAAATGTTTTAGTTTAAGGACTATTTTGGTTATATTCAGATTAAGGAGTTTCAACTGAGTCAACCCACATTAAGGTATCATTCCAAGCCAAAGAATTATATTCTAGTATAATAACCTACAATTTCTCAGATTCTAACATTATATAACTCACGGCGCCTATGCCACAGAACTCTGTTGCCTTGAAGACCTTGATCTAATCCGAATGCCAGCAATATGATGGTGCAGTAGCATAGATGCTCAGGGCACAGACTTAATGGCCACAGGCTCCATGATCCAATTCCATTTCACAAGCACAACACAGGCCAGTTAGCTTCTCACTCTAAAGTGCTGGTTCTCAAACTCTGCTTTATGTCAACTGCAAAGTTTTTCCAGTTCCAGGCGACATCATGCATGATTTACACCAAGATGTCTGGGAGCAGAAGCCAGACACGGAAGATTCCCAAGAGTGTCCCAATATACAGGAGCAATTGGGAGCTACTGCTCCAAGACCTGCACACCTATCTGCAGCAATGGCTCTACCCAAGGACATGTTACATGTAGACATTCTCAGGCCCATATTCTAGAACAAATGAATTAAAAACTGCATTCTTACAAGAACCTCATATTTGATTCAGTGTAAGACAAAGCTGAAGACTTTATAGGGTAGAGTTTAAAAAAATAAATCAATAAAAGAATGAGTTCATGGCATGGAAAGGTTCAAGAAATTGTAATGTGTTTCCCAAATAATTCTAAAGTAATAGAATAATTACTTTAGAAGCATGGGTCTAAAAGTCCCCTGTCTCCAATCTGTGAGGGTTGCCACCAGAATTAAATAATATAATATTTATAAAGAATCTGACATAAGAGTTTAACATACAGAAAGAGCTCAAGACTTTCACTACATTAGTAGTTATTATTAAGTGATAATTAATGTTAGCGTGAACATGGTAATAGGAAAATGAATCCATCCTAATACAGAGTTCTGTAAAACACTGAGAACTTCAACTGTTGTGAATAATTTCAGAGTAACACCTTCAGAAAAAGAAAAGCTTGGACCTTGTTGTGGATCTATGCAGTTCACAGAGAGATCCTTTCATCATCTGCTTAAGCACACTCTCTTGGATGATGTTCAGAAAACATTTCCTTTTCGCTGCAAAATTTAAAGTGAGTAAAGTCATAGTAAGGATTAAGATCCAAGTACTGGGACAACAAGGCCAGAAACCAACTTGGGTCAGGTGACACTTTCCGAGAGGATCCCCTACGGACTACACTGCCTGAAGAGCAGCATTCCTTCAGCAAGAGAATAGCCATGGGGCACCTTAGGAATGAGTGGGACCAGGAATCTTTCTCAACAGTGTAGGTGTAGCAGCTATTTCATCTGCATGGAAGGAATAGACACAGCAGTGTCTGCATTTCTATGTAGGTATCTCCAGCTAGCGACAGTTCAAGGCCAGGCACAACACTGCTCCATCATTTGGGATCACCCCACTAGACCTAATGGGCAAGACTCAATGCATTTAGAAAGTGAAGAAAGTTTAGTTGACAGAGTCAGATTTAAGCAAAAGACTGGAAGGTAATTTTTTACATTGAGTCCTCGTTGTCTTATTACTACAAGGGCTTCCTCATTGATCTTTAAAATCACCTAGAAATTGCAAGATGCTTCTGTTTCCTTTTCCTGCTGCTTAAAATGCTACTCTCAGTAAGAGAGAACTCCACCCCTAATTCATTTTGATCTTTTCTAACTCAGGCCATTTCTGTAGATTCTGATCTAATAGAACTTCCAATACCCACACTTTGTCTAAGTACTTTGACCATATATTTTATGCTCACTGGTTTGTTTACTGCCTGTCTCCCTCATATGAATGTAAGCATATATAATTTGTTCACTGGTAACTTCCCAAGGTTGAGAGAAATGCCTAGGACATAATTTTATTTTTTTAATTCCAAAGAAAAAATAAACAACAAAAAACAATAGCATGAAATTTCAAAGCAAAACTGTATGAGGTCAACAATGTTGGTACATTGTGCATCATTATCTTCAAAGTAGTTGCTCATAATACAAGATACAAACATGAAAAACCAAACAACATAGACACATGCCCATCCTTTCAATGTGTTGATAACAACTAGCAGTAAATCTATTTTAATTATCTATGTGGATAGTTAGATATCTATATATACATACAAAGATGATTTATTTGTACGTATATACAGATACATATATATATAAATATATTTATATATTTGAAGCCTAGTGATATAATTTATACTCAATAAATATTTGTTAACTGAATAACTAAATAGGTGAATGAATGGGTACACGAACAAAATGCAAAATCTCACATAATAAAAATAAATGAAAAAGCATTACTAAAATGCTCCTAGATTATTTATTATTTGAATGACCAAAGGCCATACAGGCAATAAGAAGAAACTACTCTTATGAATTTTTCAGAACTTCTTTGATCCTGCACATTTTAATTATTTATAAGAACAAAATAAATTATGTTAATCTACTTACAAAAAAGGCACAACATTCTACACACTTTTTCTTCACTTCTACTCTCTTGATATAGGAAAGATGATGTTAACATTATGATTTTTCATTCTTTACCTACTGGCACAATTATTTGAAGAAACAGCTTTTGATCGGTTTTTGTTTTGTTTTATTTTGTTGTGTTTTGTGTCTTTTGTTTTGTTTTTTGTTTTTTTACCGTGGAACTAAGCAGTCCGCTCTCTGAAGAGTGGTGGCATCCAGCTCAAAAAGAGACGCGATGTCATTTCCGTGTGGGACTGAGACCAACGTATACATGATCTTCTCTCCTGCCTGGCGTTTTTTCTTTGAAGTTGGAAGGTCTCCATCTCTCTGCTGAGGATGCAAAAGTTATGTACTTTGATCAGTTTTCTCACTGAACTCTCCACTGAAGCAGCATAGAAGGTTGAATAGTATGTGTTATTCATTCACTGAGTTACACAAATGTCTACCTCACATTACCCTAATGTGGTATACCACGTGCTGAGATACAATGCTTGGCAGATCATGGGTGTTAAACTCACTTTCAAATGCTGATATTTTCAACTTACAATGCATTTATCAGAATGTAGCAGCTCTACAATGGAATATTATCCAGCCTTTAAAAAAAAAAAAGAAAGGTTCTGCCATTTGTGACAACCAATATAAACATCCAGGACACTGTGCAAAGTAAAATACTCCACAAAGAAAAAAAAAAAAACACTGCATGATCTCAATTACATGTGCAAGCTTAAAAATCAAACAAATACATTGAAAGAGAAGCAAGAATAGTGTGATGATTACGAGGGCAGAGATGGAGACGGGGAAGATAAGGTTCAAAGGTATAAAGTTTCAGGTGTGTCAGGTGAGTAACAACAGCACAAGGACTATAGTTTTGATATACTGGAAATTTACACAGTAGATTGTAGGTGCTTTTACCATACATACAAAAAAAAGTTACTATGAGAGCTAAATTGCTTAAGGACAGCAAGCATTTAACTCATACAGCACACCTTAAATATGCATAATTTTTTAAAAGCCAGAAAAAGAAAGTCTATAGGTGAGAAGGAAGAAAGGAAGGAAGAAGGGGGGAGGGAGGGAGGAAGGGAGGAAGGGAGGAGGGAGAGAGGGAGGGAGGATGGAAGGTGGAAGGAAGGAGGGAGGAAAGGAGGAAAGAAGGAGGGTAGAAGGAAGGAAGGAAGAAAGGGAGGGAAGGAGGGAGGAAGGGAAGGAAGAAGGAAGGACAGGGAAGAAAGAAAGGAAAAAATGAAAGAAAGAAGGAGGTCAGTTGAAACTGCATTGCTTCATTGATCTTTGTCATGCAGCTCAATAAGAAAATCAAGATGTTGCACTAAGATATTGATAGCAAAGAACCAGTATTCCTTAAAGGCCTGAAATCTAACGGAATAAAGCCACTAGACTGCTACCTGACAGCAAGTCACTGTGGCAAGAAGCCATCCTCTTCTACAGGGCTTGGGTAGAGCCAGTTCCTTGAGCTCCTTCTCGAGGCTAAAAAGCAGGTTATCTGATATTGAAGATTGTTATGTTGAAGAAGGCAGAGAGAGAAGAAGGAAACGAGAAGTTTTAAGAAAAGAAAGTGATAATCCTAAAAGATACAAAAGGAAATTTGTTGTAAATTACACCCTTAGTAACATGAAAACGACTTCATTTGCAAAGAAATACAATAAAAGAAATCTTTTTTTGAGATTTGAAATGCTATTTCTGCTGGCAAGATAACTCAGTGGACTAAGTGCCTGCTTAGGCAAGTGCAGGGGCCAGGGCTCAATCCACAACACCGCATGCCACACGGGCCCCACCACAAGGCACACTGGGATGACTCATGGTGGCATGTGCCTGTAATTCCAGCACTGGGGAAGCTGAAAACAGGAAGATCACTATGAGTCTGAGCTGCACAGTGAGACCTCATACCAAATACATTAAAAGAGAAAAACAAAAAAGAAATGTCATTACTGGCATAAGAATGAATCACCAATACCATGAGTGCTGTAATACTCAAGAGAAGAAATTGCTTCAGGATATAAGAATACAGAAATTATGAACAAGATCACCAGTCAGATGTAAAAACACTCAAAGAAATTTTTTTTAGTATACAGACAGTGGCATTTGGTACATGTTAGTCTGTTTTCTGTTGTTATAATTGAACGTCGGAGATGGGATAACTTACAAAATTAGAGGTTTGCTAAGTCACAGTAGGGGAGCCTGGAGGTCCTCGTGGGTCTGGCAGCCCACGAGGACCTTCTCACTACACTGAGCCATGGTGGACACATCAGGTGGCTAGATCAAGGAGGCAGGTCAAAGAGTGACAGGTTTTGTAATGAAGCCACTGTTGACTATCCCACCAATCCACTAATCCACTCGTGGGTGGGACAGAGCCCTCACACGCCAGTTCACCTAAAGGTCCCACATCTCAACACTGCTACACCAAGGAACAAGATTCCACAGGGGAAATTTGGGAGACATTCAAGCCATAGCAGGGCACAAATGGCTGAGGCAGACTACTGGAAAGGCATAATGAAGATCTGGCTTTAGCTCAGAAATATAAAAGCACATCACTTACATTGCCACAGGTTGAAAGGAAGGTTTTATTCATGGAGGATCAGTATGTAACCTAAGTGCATCACCAATGAGTGAGAACTTCCTAGTCTCTCTTAGTACTGACTACTGTACCCATGATGAAGTATTGGTTTAGATCAAACCAGTTGTTACAAAGGGGTCAGACATGCTTACTGGAAGAAAGATAGCCATGCTTACTGGAAGAAATGGTGCTGGAAAAACTGGCTCTCTATATGCTGAAAACTAAAACTTGACCCAGGTCTATCACCATCCACTAAACTAAAGTCAAAATGGGTTAAAGATCTAAACATTAGAACAGAAACAATCTCCTGGAAGAGAAAGTAGGAGAAACTCTTGAAGACACAGGGGCAGGCAAACAGTTCATGAACAAAATCAAACTGCATGGGAAATACTTGAAAGAATTAACAACTGGGACCTCCTCTTATTGAGAAGTTTTTGCACATCAAAAGAAATTACCAGCAAAGTGAAAAGACAACTCACAAATTTGGAAAAAAAATCTTAACTAATAAGCACTCAGACCAAGGTCAGCTCTCTAGAATTTATAAAGAACTAAAAAACATGAGAGCCCCAAAATTTAAAGACCAATCCAAAAATGGGCATCCAAGACGAACACATGCTTCTCAGAAGAAGTACAAGAAGCAAATAAATACATGAAAAAAAATGTTCCACATCATTAGCCACCCGTGAAATGCAAATTCAAAAACACTGAGATACCATCTCACCCCAGAAAGAATAGATATTATAAAGAAATCAATCAACAACAAATGTTGGAGAGGCTGTGGGAGAAAAGGAACTCTTCTCCACTGCTTGTAGGAATGTAGACTGGTGCAACCATTATAGAAATCAGTGTGGAGACTCCTTAAAAAAACAGGACTGCAAACCCCATTCAATCCAGCTATCCTCCTTCTGGGAATTTTCCCAAAAGAACTGAAAACATCATATCACATTATAGTGATATATGTGTGTCTATGTTTATAGTAGCATAACTTGTGATATCTAAGTTTTGGAAACAACCAAAATGCCTGTCACCTGAGGAATGGATGAAAAAGATATGGTGTTTTTATACAATGGTATATTACTCAGCTATAAATAAAAATAAACTCTGAGCCTTCATATGTAAGTGGATGCAACTTGAAGATATATTCATAAGTGAAATAAACCAGACCCACATGTGTAAATATCATATTGCCTCCCTAGTGTAAGAACTCAAAAGAAGAAATAAAAATTGAAAGGTATAACACAGTTAAATGGAAAGTGAAAACTTAAGGATTAAACAATGAAGAGAGAGAAAGGAGAAAAGTTAGGAAATACAGCAGGGGAAAAACCATACATTTATATAAACAAGATGGTTAAGGCAGTGGTCCTAAGAATTTCCATCAGGTTTTTAAAATAGTAGTTAATGGGTACAATTTTAACCCTAACTCTATATGCTGTTATCTGTGAAATAAGCTACTATACTGAGGATAAAAATGTGTAATACTAAAGTCATGCTTGAAATACCTATCATTTTGGCCTTCTAAATGTGTACTGCTTCTAATGTCATATCAATTATTGCCATACTCTCTTAAAATAAATGTTTGTAAAAAGAAAGAAAAGGTAATAAAAGAAAGCAAGAGACAAGAAAAACTCATAGGACTGTCCTGCTACAATGTTGTATATGGTTTGATTCCTAAATTTCTGTATAAAAATGTATTTTTTTTCACATTCTGTAGGGATTTAAAGTTTAGAATATCTACGGTTGTTGGAAAATAACAGTTCCATGTTATGTCTAAGGCATTTGATGTTCAGATAGTGACATTAAGATCAACTGCCTCTGTTATAGGGTAATAATATCATTAAGCTTCTCTTTAATGATAACAACTAAAGTTTTTAAACCAAAAATTAGAGAAAAAAAGGTGATATAATGATAGCCAATATTTTGGCCCTAGCCCTTCAAGGTCAGTGAGGACTCAGGACATAAGTGAACCTGTGCTGTGACATCCTGTAATTCAGTGGTGTCCTAAATTTTCTGATCAAGGATATTATGGGGCCACAGAGAAAAGTGATAGTGTGCCTAAGGAGAGTCACCTAGAGAGAAAACATTCTCTCAGGCCTTCACAGAGCGCAAATTGGTCACGCAATGGCCACAACTCATCCAGATGGCTGACACTGACAAAAGATCTACAAAGTGCTGTACATGGTTTCAGGGTAAATCCTGAGGGATTTGACTGACCTTGTCAGACACAAAAATTATAGTTTTTATTTATAAACGTCTTGCAAACCAGAGGTTAGTTTGGATCAAACTGGCCCCCAAAAGATTTGTGAGTTCAGAGCATTGCGATACTCCCTGACCACAGGGGTGATGAATTAGTTCACAGTTGGATGTGCTGTTAGGTGGGGCTGCTTGGAGAAAGTGGTTCGCTGGAAGCATGGCCTCAAAGGGTGGCCTATCCCATACCAGAACACTCTGTCTCTGTCTGTCTCTCTCTACCTGTCTGTCTGTCTGTCTGTTCTCTCTGTCTGTTTCTCTCTCTCTCTCTCTCTCTCTCTCTCTCTCTCTCTCTCTCTCTCTCTCTTTGGTATCCTTCATCCTTTCTCTGCTTCTAGCTACCATGAGGTGAGAAAACTTCCCCATCATGAGATTTCTGGTCATGGGCTGATACCTCTGCAATACTTTCTCTTTCACAGTGTATATGTCAGGTATTTTATCCCAGTCACAGAAAAGTGGACTAAGATTCTGTTAGTCTTCATGGAAGAATAGTACAGTATACCCCTAAAAGGGAAGGTCATCTAATTTCCTGACTGAGCCTATTGTACAGCAGTTCTGATACAGATAATCCTTAAAGGAAAATGCATTACCTGACCTAGTTAGATCTCCTTAGGCAATGAACGTTGGCACTAGGGTTTACCCACCAGTCATTTATGAGTTCCTTTAGGAGGAGTCAGTCTTCCTCTAGTCACTCCTTTTTAGGAATGTTCAAATTCCCCAGGCTTAGAAGAGGAAACCAGGTATGGGTTCCTGGAGAAGGCCTTTCTCCCCACCCCTTGCTTCTCCTGGGGAGGCCCAACCAGAACACTCAGGGGCCTCTCTATTTTGACACTTCTACACTGTGACAACAAAAAATCTTTTCTAAACATAGAAAAATTCACTAATTAGTGTTAATTAGAATAGGCTATTTTGAATGACTCCTATGCCTTAAGCCCTGTGTTGTTTTCTTTTTAATTACACAGAAAAAGTGGAACCTAATATTCTACCTTAAACAGCTCACACAGGTTCTTGGAAACCTTGAACAGAAAGTCCTATTTATAAATAACGTAACAACTGTTTGTGTGGGGCTCAGAGCTCCTAATACAGGGAGCTATTTAAGCATTCTGCTTTTAATCTCTCGGATTCGGACCTGTGTTTCACAAACCCTGCTTCATAAATAGGTCGGCAGTAAACATCAAGCCAGCCCCCCCGCCCCGAATTCTGCACTAATGAAATCTGCACGGAGAGTTATGAGTTTACAACTTTTCATATATGGATCTAGCTTCAATGCAGAAGAAAATCAATACTGTATCTTCCTACCACGAAGACACTGCCATTTCAACATTGTGTGCTGTGGCTTATTTACAAACACACATTGATCTTTAACTAAGAAGAAGGAAAAAAAAGAAACACCAGTTCTGCCACAGAATTAGGAAGCACAGTGGTCTTCCATTCCCATCTCAGAAATATATTAAGGTCCAACAGAGCTTAAACAGGCTGGAAATTTATCATCAGTGAGCACCCCTAAACTCACTCAATTTGGGGGACTGAGGGGGTCTCAGTAGGTGAACTTTAACCCGGTGGTTTTCACTGGAAGGAAGCCCCCAGGGGTGGCCTCTCCCTTAGGCAGGAAGATAGGTCCAGTGAAAGCCACAGGGGAGCTAGCAGCTCTCTCCCCCAGCTTGTGCAGCCCTGGGGCCTGGGAGCCTCTACAGCACAGTCCCCCCCACCCCCTGACTCACTTGTGAGTCATTGAATTTTTCAGCAGCAAAACCACTTTGCAATTCTGTTGTTGGGAGCCAGAGACACTCAATAAGAAACACTGTCTGCGCCTTCCGAGCTGTGTGGGGCCAGCCGCATAATGATGTACAGGCTGGTGTGGCTGCAGATTTTATGTAACCACACACAGCGTTGCCTTTTAAAGCTGCAGGGGCCTTTTCTTTTCATTCCCCAACTGATTCTAAGAGGAGGTGGTTTTCTTGCTTTGTCCTTAGCACCTTTACCACGGATGAACCTAGAGTCAAACTCAGACATGTGCAGCTCTCTCTCTCTCTCTCTCTCTCTCTCTCTCTCTCTCTCAGAATCCACCTCCAAATTCTACAGAATACAATACACGGAGCAGCGGCAATTCTAGACACATTCTAGGGACAGGGGAGAAAGGTGCTGGTACTTAAAGAGTAGATGTCAGGGTCACAAATGCTGCTCCATATCCTACAATCCAAAGGTTAGGAAGCCCCAACACAAATCCAAAATTTTCCCTCTAAAAAGTGAGTGCCACTCCATATAAATATGACAGTGTTAATACGGATGGCATTACCATCTATTTCAATTTTTTTTTAATTTCCCTTTCACAGAGCCATTTGAAAAGATGCAGGCTTTCAAGAAGAAATAATGATTGTCAGGTTCCCAGCTGGGCTTGACACAGTGCCAATGTTTGCCCAGGCCCTGCGGATGCTGTACATTTGTAAGATTGGAAATAATAGACTCCTTTGTCAAATAAATCCAGCAATTTGGGTTTTAATGGGCGCTCTGACATGCACCGCCCCATTTGTGCAGCACCATGCATTAACCTCTGAAACTTCAAGACTGGAAGGCCACATTTTGATAAAGGTTTCTAAATTGCAGGAATAATGTTAACTGAGCACTAAATAGACAACGGGGAAAGTTAAGAAAGAAAAAATTAGCACACTCATAGTGAACCCGGGTGTTCCCAGAACCCACATCGGAGTTGAAATCACATTCCTTCTTAGGAAACTGATTCCTTATTCACAGGCTGGAGATGAACTCGATGGGCTCCTTTGTTTTCTTGTTAGACAGAAACATCATCATTGCCATGCGGTAAATGGTCTATAAAAGGAGGGGCCATATTGCTAACGGTATAGTTTCCTATGCTCAGTTTTGCTTACTCTCTGGCTAGGGATTTTGTTGAGGGAAAAAAAAATTGAATCAGATGTCTGCAGTTGGATGTCTCTCTGAGATGACAGGTGAGATCCAGTCATAAACTTTTATAGCAGATGCATAAGCAGCTGTCCTGTATACAATTGAGCAAGGCCAGCGATAGCTGCTTAGACAGAAGAGCATTCTTTTCACCTTTAGAGGAGAAACAAGAAATGATGCTTTGAAAGAAAAAGGAAAGAAAAAGCTACTATCGAGCAAAAGTACAAGTCCGACTGGCGCAGCGATTTCACTGCTGATGTGTTACTTCTATTTTTTGCTTGCCCTACAAACCTTCACACTATACTGTCACCTCTGCTCTACCAAGAACCATCAGCAATAGCAGCACCAGACAGTGGGTAGCAGAAAGAGCAATGTCACACAGAGCCACTGTGTGACAAAACGTGAATAGTGGCCAACCTACCAAAATGGGTAAATAACATGCTGGGGAGATAGCTCAGCAGCATAAGCACCTGCCTGCCGAGTGCAAAGTCCTGAGTTCAATCCCTGGTACCGCAACAATGGGTAAGTGGGTAAATATCCTTCTCCCCCAGCAGACTTAAGGACAGCAGTGTCTTCGGCCTGCCTTCTCTCTAGATATAATGTATTACGATACTGACCGCAGAATTCTTTCGGTTTCCTAACAGTGTTCCTATCCATGGCAAAGCCTTAGGTCCTTAAAATTCCCCAGTTCACCTTACCCATCTCTCTGATTAATGTGAGATACCTCAATATTCCCCATGATGTGTGTGTGTGTGTGTGTGTGTGTGTGTGTGTGTGTGTGTGTGTGCATCCCACTGTGGTGAGGAACAAATCCACCTTGCTCCCTTATAGGCCAGGATGTCCCTGGTGGTCTATGATTGGAAGACAATGAGAACCTTGTAGGAAAGAAAAAACAAAGAAATCATGACACATCTTTAGCCAAAACATGGTTAGTGGTAGCAGTTTCCCAAATCATAGGAAAGAATTCAACATTGCTAGGGAAGTCATTTGGAAACCACTCAGGATGATAAAACTGAAATATAAATAGAAGATTTAAAGGACAAATAAGCCTGCTTCTGTGCTCCAGCAGCCTTTGACGCAAATTAAGCCTCCATCAGGCCAATGAACAACCTGACACTTTGGCTTCATCCCTAATTTAATCCTGATAATCAAACAGAAAGAGGGGTAAACAGGACTGAACAGCATAAGGAAGTTCTGATTTGATTCTGCATGCCAAAATAAAATATAAAGCCATATGCAAATACGAACTGTAGTCATTTTAATTAAACATTCAGCTCTTTCTAACAAAAAGCAGATATGGGTGGTAGTGTTATTGTTTGTCATTTATTTTCATTTTCATTTTTGAAGATAAAATAATTGTACAATTTAGGGGTAAGCTGTGACATTCTGACTGATATGTACACTATGAGGATCAAATCATGATAATTAGCATCTCTATTGCCTTATGATCTTGTCATTTTTCTTGTAGTGAGAACATTCAAAATTCTTCCCTTTAGTTACGTTAACTATTTTCATTCCCTGCAATCGCTCATCAGAACTTGTCTTAACTAACTGTAACTTTGTACCTTGGATCCACCTCTCCCCTTCCCTCTCCCTTACCTCTCTCCCCAGCCTCTGGGAAACATTATTCTATTCCCAATGTCTCTCAGATGAACTTTTTCAGATTCTGCAGGAGAATGAGATCGTGTGGTATGTGTCTTTCAGTGCCTGGTTTCTTTTGCTCATAATGTAACATCCTGCAGGTCCACCCAGGTGATCACAGACAGCAGGATTCAATCCTTTCCTGGTGAGCAGTAGTCCACTGTGTAGATGTACCACATGTTCTTTATCCGCTCATCTTTTGGTAGATGCCTAGGCTGATTTCCAATCCCAGCTACTGTGAGTAGTGCTGTGCTAAATATGTGAGAATAGATGTCTCTCTGACACACCAGTTTCATTATCTTTGGACATATATTCAGTAGGGGGTGTTATGGTTTGTGTTTAATTATTCCCTCAAAGCCTCCTGCACTCGTGGGGTAGCTTCTGGAGTTTGTGCTTGGTTCTTGATCCAGTACTGGGGTTGCAGGTGTGAGTGCCACACCCTGGTCCTGGGGTGGGTAATTTGCATCACAACATAAGGAGGGAAGAGAAGCTAGCTGACCGCCTGAGCTCTGCCACCCGCTTTGCCCTTCACCACTGCCATGAACAGCTGCTTTCTGCCATGTGCCACTCTGCCTTGGAGCCAGCTGCGTATGGACTAAAACTTCCACTAACTGTGAACTTCTTTGATTTGGGGTGTGGGGTACTTTGTCCCAGGAACAAGAGGAAGAGTAACTGAGATAGCAGGGCTTCTGGATCATATTGCAGTTCCATATTGAAAATTTTAGGAACTTCCACACCGTTTTCATGATGACCACACATTCCCATTTCTCCTCTCTTAACTGCAAATCTGTGCTGAAAGGACAAAATTCTGAGTGATACACTAGTCATACCTACAGATTTCCAATACGGTTGTTTAATTCTCAAGACAACCGGCTGCGCCTATAATATCTAGTCTATAATTTTTAAAACTCCACCCCATCATCCAGAGTTTTTGTCTGGTCACACCAACTGTCTCCACATTTCTTCATTTTTGCTTGAAGAAAAAGGTTACCATGAAGTTGCCATCACCATGGAATGAGCAACATGAATAATAACAAATATTTTCAGGGCAATTGGCTTTAAAATAAAATTGAGATATTGGTCTATCAGCACACTTTAAAAACAGTGACTCAGTAGTTCAATTTTTCCTCCCAAATTATTATAGATCCTAAAGAAGCATCCTGTTGTCCTGTGTTAATGTCATGACACACCTCCATATGTGCTTCCTGTTCATCGTGCGCTTTTGCCAACCAAGATGAGATTTTCTGAGTTGACCAGATGCCCATAGCACGGTGTCCTGAGCACCCTGCAATGCTAGAAATCTCCTATGTGCTCATTACTGGACACTTCCTAATCTACACTCTATTATTTTTTCCTTTTTTCTTCCATTCAAAGATCCCTCCTAAGTCCTTAGTCTTCGTATTTGTCACTACACTTTCAACTTGCTCATGTGAAACATAAAACGCAAAGTTTAGGGTTTCCTGAGGAAAAGGCAATTCTACTTACATTTCTCCCTTCATTCTGGGCATCTCGATAATCAGGATTAAGCTAAAGAAAAAAACAAAAGCAGAGCACAATTAATTTAGAATTGCTATTAAGAGCACATTAACATGATGAGTGGTCTTTAATTCAATTCATTATGTTTAACTAACTTCAATATTGAAAAAGCTTTATAACATTAGTAAATGTAACAATTTAAAACATACTTCCAAATCTCAGTTGCATGGAACAGGAGCTAAAATACCAGATTTATGTCCTTGATTTATAGCAGAACAGCTGACATCTTGAACAAGTGAGAAATGACAGCCTCACCTTCTCTGGGGAGGCACAGAGTTCACCATGTGGCCTGCCACAAAAACTGCCACTAACCACTAACGTGGACACCAAGTTACAAAGTGAAAAGTAAAAATAGGTCAAGGGAAAATTTCAACAATGATTCAGAATTGTGCTCTATTTGTACCTGCTCCATGCCACAAGGAAAAGAAAGCAGAAGAGGAGTGGATACGTCAGTTAATACACAAGGGATCCTGAAGCCAATGAACAGAAACGCATGTCCTTGGCCCTGGTTGGCAGAGGCCAGAGGTCTTTTTTTTTTTTTTAGTACAGGGGATACAGGGTCTATAGAGTCTCACTATGTAGGTCGGACTCCTATAGATCCTCCTGTTTTCAGCCTCCCAAGTGCTGGGATTACAGACACACCACCACACGGTCCCAATCGCTGTAAATGTGTGCCCTGGGGGAGGGGCCTGGCACCACACAGCAGAGATTGAACCCTAGCCACTGTGTTCTGCCTAAGTAGGTGCGTTAATCCAAGGGGTCATTTTAAGTGAATTCTGTTATGCTGAGTGTTGACCTAGGTACCATCCAGTCAGTCAGATTTGTTAACTCTGAGTTTCCACTCTCAAAAACTATCTTAGTTGTAGTGAAATAACTAGTTGACAAATTGTCAAACACAGGATTAAGAAATTGTTTTTCTTGGGCTGGGGAGACAGCTCGGCAGCCTCAGCACCTGCCTGGCAAGCACAACGTCCAAAGTTTGATGCCCAGTACTGCATGCAATCCCAGTCCTGGAATCCCGAGCATGTTGTGCCAGTCCTGAAACCAGGTGTGGCAGCACACACCTATAATCCCAGCACTGAGGAGGCTGAGACAGGAGTATCACTAAGACTCTGATCTTCGTAGTAAGAACCTATATAAAAATATTAAAATTATTTTATTTGACTATCAGTCCAATTGAATTTTATCATTTTAATGAAAATCAATTTGCACACACAATACACAACCCCAAGTCATTAACATTACCACTTAGAGTGAGAAGTCAGATGTCCCTTTGAGTGTCAGTGCATGTGGAGGACTGAAGGGCTATTGCATTGAGTGACATCTGCAGCCCTTCTTTTCACTTTTTGTTTTGAGATAAGGTCTGCTACATTGCTAAACTCCCCAGGGTGGGCTTAAACTCGGTATCCTCTTGCTCAGCTTTCCACAAGGCTAGAATTACAAGCATGGACCCACGTCAGACTTGTTCCTAAAAATGACATTTGACTTTGAAAGGTTCTAACTGCCACTCTCACTATCAGTGAAAGTACTAAAAAAAGTCAGAAGAAAATAAGACAAATGCTCAGTGTCATCAGAAACACACACTAAAGAGACAACCTCAACTCCATATCTTCAGTGAATCAACATTAATGACAAAGCAGACAGTTCTGAGAA
The DNA here is from genome assembly GCA_004027165.1 of Ctenomys sociabilis. Taxonomy (NCBI): domain Eukaryota; kingdom Metazoa; phylum Chordata; class Mammalia; order Rodentia; family Ctenomyidae; genus Ctenomys; species Ctenomys sociabilis. The sequence goes on from PVKA01010592.1 coordinate 29,898, forward strand.
AAGTCTGGTGACCGTCCAGCTTTTATCTGTGGTGTTCTTTGGACAGCAGCCCTGGGCACAAAGTAAAGAAGAAACCTGCTCTGGACTATTTGCCCTCTGAGGCAGAGACCTGGAGAATCCACTCAGCAGAAAGCTCCCAAGATCCAGACACGGTGGTGCGCTCCTACACCCTGGAAAGCTAAAGCAGGAGAATCCAAGTTCCACCCAAGTCTAGACAACTTATTTAATGTAGCAGGACACTGTCCTAAAATTAAAAAAAAAAAAAAAAAAAAAAAATGGAGAATAGGTGTGGTTTAGTGTGAGGATCACGGGTTCAATCCCCAGAACAAACTAAACAAAAAAGGTTTCTCTGCTGTGAGAAGGTGCTATGAGATTAAGCAGAAAACTCTTTCCCCAGCCCAACCCATGCCCGTGCCACCACCTTCATCCAAGGACCATGGAGATGGCACGATGGTCAGAAAGCGGATGGGCGGGCGGGCAGGAAGCTGCGGTGGCACATGCCAGCGCTTCTGAGAAGCACCGTGCAGAGGACAAAGAACAGAGAAGCGTGGGTGTGTGCTGGCAGGACCTAGGGTGGCGCTGCAGGGCAGCGGGGAGCAGCAGAACTCAGGTATCGGCGCGCAGCTGGGTGATGCACAGGGGAAGCGCGGTTATCCTGCAGCTATGGGAAGGAGGCGGAGCGTCACTTGACTCGACTTAAACATGAAACAAGGGCAATCCGCTCAATCTACGGGGTTCCGCACAGAGCTCGCACACTGGGGATGATAGGAAGGAAGGACGGATGGAAGGAACACAGAAAGAACAGAAAAGAAGGAGGAGCGAGAGGAAGGGCGAGAGGGAGGGAAAGAGGGAAGGGCAAAAGGGAACTGATGAAAAAGAACGCCACGAAATAGGGAATTGTTTCTCAGGGTTTTTCTGAATATTTCCTATGGTACAATACAAAAGAAATTTTCTAAATACTTAAGAAAATGTATATTGAGTCCGGACGTGGTGGTGCACCCCTGTAATCCCAGCGCTAGGGAGGCTAAAACCAGGAGGAGCACTATGAATCCGAGCTGTGTCGTGAGACTCTGTACCAAGTACAAATATGAAAGAAAGAGAGAGAGAGAGAGAGAGAGAGAGAGAGAGAGAGAGAGAGAGAGAGAGAGAGAGAGAGAGAAAGAAAATGTATGTGATCTATAGAAAAGAAACAATAAAAATTCATGTTGAATTATGCTAAAAGGATAGTATAAAAATAAAATATCATAAAATGAATCAATAAAAATTATAAAATAACTTAAGGAGGATTTCAATAAAAATGAAAACATAAATACAGAATCAAAGTCCTCCTGGGCAGCAATAAAAGCATACTTGGTGCTACAGAAAATAGGTTAAACAGAGGATGCAAAGTGTAAGTGGAGGATAGGGATGCAGAAATAAAATTAGGTGGGGACGGCCAAATAGCTCAGAGGATTAAAGCACTTGCAAGCAGGCGCAGGGGCCAGGGGTTTGATTCCCAGTGCACACTGAGATGGCGGGCGCCTGTAATCCAAGCTCTTGGGAGGCTGTAAACAGGCAGATCACTACGAGTCAAATCTAGTAGTGAGACCCTGAATACCCTGTAGACCCTTCCCTAAAACACAAAAAAAGAAATAAAAATTAGGAAACAGAAAACAGCCACAGAGAACCAGAGAAGGGCCTATCAGAAGGAAATGAGAATAAAAAGAACACAAGCAGTAATTAAAGCCTGGAAAGTAAGTCTTTCTTAGCTGAAGAGAGAACTGTGTGCACAGAGGTCACAACACTTCAGGCCAAGAACCAACTAAAACATACTGACATATTCATTTAAGAAAAACAATACAATAATAATAAGAAAAAAAATGATGAAAAACAGAAATAGAGGCATAACTCAGAGGCAGACAGCAGGTTTAGATCCAAAACGCATTATTAGGGCTAGGGAAATAGCTCCGCAGTCCAAGCACCTGCTTGGCAGTGCAAGGACCCAGGTTCAGTTCCCAGTGTTGCATGTACTGTGCTGACCCTGGAATCCCAGGTGTGTTTAGTTGGATCAAGACCAGGCATGGTGGTGCACGCCTGTAATCCCAGCGTTGGAGAGGCTGAAACAGGAGGATCACTAGGAGCCGGAGCTGGGTTCCAAAACACTGTACTAGATAGATAAATAAATAAATAAATAAATGCATCATTATGTCACAGGAGAATGGATAAATCAAGTGGGCTTTACTCGGACAACAGAGTTAGCAATACCAAACACGATGCTCTACTAATACACCCAACAAGAAAGGGGATTATATGCATACCAGCTCCCCACAATGAAAGACTCATCACATATAACAAACATGCAGCAATAAATATACAAAGGGGTAAAAATAAAAGAGCTGTTTTAAAAAACCAAGAAGGATGAATTTCAAAAGACATTAAGAGGAAGAAACCAGGTGCAAAACACAATATCCTAAATGAGGCTATTTATAAGATACACAAGGACAAACCTAAGCTATGGAGACACAAATCAGAAAGTGAGAGGGACAGGGGCCAGAGCCCAGGCTGAGGAAGAACAAACCGATGTGGGAGGAGGGAAGAGAGACATGCTGCCTGTCGGTGCTCAGCAGCTCTGGGGCAGCGCGGGCTCTCTACAGGCACCAGAACTCCTTACACTCTCGTGGAACATGTGCCCCAGAATTATCCCAAAACAGGATTAATCTTGCTTTTAAAAATTCAAAAGTGCAAGCCGGCAGGCCAGAGAATGAGTTAATTCATCTTCTGTCTACTGATGAATCAACTCAAGGAAACACTGTTTTACTTGACAATAAAGAAAAATTCTAAGATGCAAGAGTCAGGGGTTCAATCCCTGGCCTGCCATGCTGGCCTTGCCCCTGTGGCACAGTGATACAGCCATGAAGACTGGTTGTGATGGTGCACACCTGTAATCCCAGCATTTGGGAGGCTGAAAACAGGAGGATCGCTAGGATCCAAGTGTGTTGGTAGTTCTTTTAAATTTTGTTTTCAGCTTGTAGAATTCCAACTTTTCTCTCAAATTTTAAAAAAATCCACACTAAAATTTTAATCAAAGTACATTTAAAAGATACTCAACATGTTTAACCAAAGATATGTTAGGGTCCAGTTTTTCCTGTCATGAAATAATTACTTTCCAATGCTATAAAGTAATTCATTGTGGAAACTATGACCAGTCTATAACTAAAATGTCCAGAGCAAAATTAACATACCCAAACCAAGCGCAAAATAATTTATGACCCTTGGGGGCTAGACTATATTGTATCCTACAAAAAAAAAAGTTACTTTGTTAAACTCAGTCTTTACATAAGTCACCTGTCTCTGATTGCCCAGTTCAGAGAACTTGACTGAGGAGCTGAGTCCAACTAACAGGAAATATCGTGAGCCTTGAGAAAGGCCACCCAGCCCCCACCAGAACTCCACATCCTCGTGCATAAAATGAGAAAAGAATGAAGGCCTAAAACCCTAAGTCCATGTCACTATATTTTGCATTTTACATTTTCTCTGGCAGCAATATATATGGAAGGGTCTACAGGGTGTTCAGGGTCTCACTACTATATCAGATTCATAGTGATCCACCTGTTTACAGCCTCCCAAGAGTTGAGATTACAGGTGCAGGCCACCACACCCAGTCTCATCTCCATCTCAGTGCACCCCAGAGGTGGGCCTGGCACAGCAGGCCCAGGGATCAAACCCCTGGCCCCTGAACCTGCTTGCAGATGCTTTAATCCACTAAGCTATTTGGCCAGCCCTTGGCAGCAATATTAAAAATGGTACCAAATGCTGAGCTTTTGCCACATCTGTGCCTCCTAGCATACAGTTTTGTTTTCTTTTGTTTTTTTCTGAACCAGGCATTGAACTCAGGCTCTTGTGCTTGCCAGGGAAGCGCTTATTCCACTGAGCCATCTCCCCAGCCCCCCAGCATACTGTTATTAAAACTGGTTAGCATAGAGGAATTATTTCAATAAATTCCGTAAAACAGCAGTAGTAATAATAGCAATGAGGAGGAAAAGAAAGAAGAGGGAAAAAAACACTAGAGAAACCCTACGACTCTATAAATTCTCCAACACTATTAAAGACCCAATAAGTATATCCTTTAAATTAGACTGATGCTGCCCTATTGTAAATATAATAACAACAGTAATTCTCAAAATGATTAGGGTTAAGGATTCATAGGAAAAATAATTTTTAAAGGAGGAAAAAGAAACAGATGACCATACAGAAGTTCTGGAAGCTTTCAAGACTTTAAAGGAAATATTTCCTTATGTTAAAAAAAAATAAATTATAAATCTGCCGGTGGAAAGAGAAAGCTAATATGCTGCTCAATCATTTATCCAATAAATATTAATAGAGCATTTCAAATGGGCAAAGCATTGTAGCATACAGTATTTTAGCAAGGACAAAGAGAATCTGGTCCCTGACCACAAGACCTTATGATCTAGGTGGGAAAATAAGACATAAACAGTTAGGTATAATGCAAAATAGGATGCGACCAGGTACAAGGCACGCATGAATAATTTATAAATAATATAGGTCAGAGGTAGGGGGACCTGGGGCTGGCCAATTTATTCAAGAATTATTCATGGAGAGTAGAACCGGTGATAAGCCTTGAGGTGGATGGAATTTTAACTGCAGAAGGGAAAGGGTGTCAGACAGGTAACACTGGGCAGAGAACTCCAGAGAAGGAAGGGAAACCCGACTTGATCAGAAATGACCTGTTGGCGTCATTTACAGGAACGCTGTTTTATCTGCTTTTCAAAGTTCATTCATTTAACCTTAAAATTATGCTATGTGAAGGAACTCACAACTCAGCCTACAGAGGCAACACCGAAGCCCTTTCCAGAAGGACACAAACCTCCTCCAGGTGGGCCCGAGGGATATCTACTAGTTAGAAGCACAGTGGCTTCCCGCCTACTTCCCTAGAACACAATGACTGGGTACCTGAGGCAGTCGAGAACTGGTGCAGACCAATGGGCCTTCCAGGCCCCGCAACCTGAAACCTGAATCCTGCCTTCTATTCTTGCTCTCCTGGGTTATTTTTTGTGCTTGTTTTGTTTTGCTTTGTTTTGTTTGAATGGAGAGTAATCATGCTGGACCACATAAAAGTATATACTACACTTAATGTATAAAAGGAACAACTGTTTCTTTTGTATTTTTATTATAGCATTTAGAAAGAGGCCAGAAGGTGGGGTTGCATGTTGGATTTGGCTGCTGAGCCATGCGAAGGTGATCAAACTATACTGTGATACTTTAAATGTTTAAATTTAAAATACAGTAAAAGACCCACTGCCACTAATTCCCAATGAAATCTTTCCCCTTGCTTCGAACACAGTTCATGCCGCTTTTTGAAGCAGCTCTGGAAGTCCTCTTTCACACATGTCTTAATAAGGTGAGATCCAGGGCCAGGGAGATGGCTCGGTGGAATAAGCGCTTCCCTGGCAAGTGCAAGGGCCTGAGTTCAATCCCTGGTTCCGCCAAAAAAAAAAACAAATTAATTAATTAATAATAATAACAATAAGGTGAGATCCAAAATAGTGTGACTGCTGCTTCCTAATGATGGAGGGGCATGGTGGCACCCACCCGTAATCCTGCACTCAGGAGGCTGAGGCAGGAGGATCACCATGAAGTCGAGGTCACCCTGGGCTACACAGTGAGCTCAGGGCCAGCCTGAACTACAAAGCAAGATCCTGGATCAAAGAAAAAAAAAGGAGGGGGGGAGCAACTAAAGGTACTCATGAAAGGGTATTTCCAGAACTACTTCAGAAAGTGAAAGAACAATGAGAAAAATGTACTCAAAATGAAAGGGAGGATCCTGAGGGGGATTAACGGCGTGTCTTTTATTGTGATAAATACTTTTTTTTTTTTTTTAATTTAAGCATTCACTGTAGCTTGCCATCACTCCATATATGAGTGGGCTGAGAAGACTGCCCAGAGCAATGACCAGTCACCACAGTGACCAGGTAACTGGATTCCAAGATTCCAGACTGCTGAAAGAGGAAGTCCTATGGACCTTGGGAAAGGCCAGCCAACCCCCACAGGACTCTGCGTCCTCGTCCATAAAATGAGGAGGAACAAAAGCTACAACTAAATCCTCAGACTTACACTAAGGAAAATTACCATGGGGGGGGATTTAACCTTAGAAATACTCATTCACTTTATATGACAGTGGGTCAAGATCAAATTCATAGACCAAAGCCATGGGAGAGGATGACAAAGAATTTAAAGACCTACAACTAATATTTGAAGAGTCTTCAATTAAATAGCCAAACAAGAATGAAGAGAAATCATACCGTACAAAGTGACAGAAACATCACAAATATTCATGCAGTGCAAGTTACCCCAGTAACACAGTCAAATGCAGAACATTTCTACCCTTCTGTCTAACACCATAGCAAGAAGCAAACCAAAAACATCTTTTTTCTCTTCCCAAACCTTCTAAATCCATACCACATGTTCATATTTTCTTTTCTAAGGAAATTTGTTCTCAACTGATACATAAAGACATGAAAATAGTACATGTATACATTGTATAATGTTTCAAGCAGTTAAATATAACTATCATTTCATATATATATATATATATATATATATTGGGGGGGGCAGAATTGGGGATTGAACACAGACCCTTACGCTTGCCAGGGAAGTGGTTATTCTACCGAGCCATCTTCCCAGCCCCTCAAATATTATTTATTTATATAAAAATTTCCAAAATCCTTTCTTGTGGCTTTTTGAAATCCATACCACGACAATGTGCCTACAGTAGCTGTAGATGACAATGTCCCCGTTGTTACCCTGCTGTATAACAGCACACCACAACCTCTCGCTCCTGCCTGAGTATAATTTAGTAACCACTTAGTACCAAGGCTTCCCCCTCTCCTGTGTTCCGGTTGTGGAAAGCACCACTCTACTTTCTAGGAGACCAATTTGATCTTGGGTCAATAAATCAGTGAGAACACTCAGGCCTGTAAAAATTGTTTTTACTTGGGCTGGGAAGATGGCTCAGTGGAATAAGTGCTTCCCTGGCAAGTGCAAGGGCCTGAGTTCAATCCTCAGTTCTGCCAAAAAAAAAAGAAAAATGTTTTTACTTTTTACACAGAAGTATACTTTAATCCGTTTTATCTGCAGGAAACATTAAAGTCATAAGATGGTCAGGCGTATGCTGTAGAATAATTATATATGCATGTTCCCCTTAACAGTGACTAGCATTTCAGAGCCAATCTATTATTCTGATTGATAAGACAGAGAAAGGAAAAAATAATCTTAAATGAGTGTGTATGTTGCCAGGGCCAATTTATATTTTGATATAGAATATATCTACATATTTAGGCTCCAATTACGACATACTTTCTTATGCTACAGCTGGTATATTTGATAAGAAATTAAATATTAGGATATTTAAACTATAGCCCTATTTGTAATTTTACACTATTATACAGGTTCTTTAATATTAAGTTTTGTTTTCTTTTTTTATGTATTTGGTTATTACAGGGCCTCACTATGCAGTTTGAACTCCAAGTGATCCTTCTACTTTCAGCCTCCCCAGAGCTGGGATTACAGGCGTGCACCACTATCAGCCCTGGGGGGCGGGGCGGGGACTGGCGCGGGATGTGGTACCAGGGACCAACCTCAATCCCTGCGTTTGCCTAAGCACGCACCTTAGTCCGCTGTGCTACTTTGCCCACCCCATGAATACTAAGTTTTAACTAATTAATTAAATTGAAACGCTTTTGAATGGCTAGGAAATAAGTGCTTACTGCCATCTGGTGGAAGCTTTGCCTATCTACAAACAAACTCACTATCTTTAAAAAGACAATATAAAGGGAACAATCACAAACATAATTAATTGCAAACTGTAATAAACCCAAAGAGACTATGTCAGTATTTCTTCTCTAAATGGGGAATTTCTGAAATATCTCAATAAGTTTACAGACAGTAACTGTGACATTACTCAGAATCAAAATCTTTTAAAATTCTAAAATCTTCAATAAATTCCAACTGTATTACAAGACCACAAATTATTATACAATCGAACTTGCTTAACTCGAATTTTTAAACAAGAGGAGATAATTTCAAGTTATCCAAAAGAACACTCATTTCTTCTTGAGAAATATATGTAGTTTATTTTTAATTGGCACATAATTATACATGCTTGTGAGCTACAGCGTGATATTCCAATACAAATATTAATGTGTAACATTATATTGGTATACCAAAAATAATTGGTATTTTTTTTTAATTTAACAAAGAAAAAATCTAACAAAGAAACTTACAAAGAAGATGGAGGTGAACATGATCTAAAAATTCAAGTAGGGAATAGTTTTCTCAACTCGCTTCCTAAATAATCACCCAGCATATCTAACCCAGTTATTTACAATTGGTCATCCACAATGTCTATTTTATGTTATAGGATGGAGACTTTTGTGTTAGGCCTAACACATGAACCATGGACGGATGTTTACTATCTTTGTGAGGTGATATTTCCTATACCGCAGCCTACTGGGTGAGTATTTCCAATAAACAGATGAACGAAACTGCTCCTAAATTGTTTCTCCCTTGAAGTCACCTGACAAATCAGTTCCTGACAGGAACTGATGACGAAAAGATGCCGCTTTCCATATCATCCTCCTCTCTAGTAAAGGGACGTAACATTTACTAAGCGCCTTCTATGCATGGAGCGCTCTGCATTCCTTGTCTTCATTAATTCCACAATAATCCCACATAATACACTGTATCACCTTTTCTACACACAAGGGAATTAAGGTCCCAAGATGGTAAATATTTGCTCAAAGTGAAATAGATTGCAAATCTATTTTTCCACTATTCTAGACTCTCTGCCCTACTGGCCAATATAAATATCCATGGACTCCAAGGCAAATCAAGAATTGCATAATCCAACTTACCAAGAACACTGAGAGCGCATTGACACAATGTTTTAAATCATAAAGATGTCAGTTATGAGTAGAAAAACCATAGGAAATGAACATAAGAGCATGCTACTTCCTGCTCCTTCCTTTGCAATGTAAAAAACTCTGAAGTCTCCATCCATCTTTTAAAAAAAAAAATACATATTTAAATATAATCCCTTAGGCCTCATAATTTCCCTCCGACTACTAATCACAAGCGACTGCATTCTTGCCATGCACTGTAAGTAGATTTTGCTCCCAAGCTTTCCAGTAACCTTCCCCCACTTCTGAAGCTCTGTCCTCCCTTGCTTGGCATGTCTTCTCTTCAGTTCATTTTCTAGCTACTTCCCTGGTTTCTCTTCCTTTGTCCTCCCCTAGAAGATGACGTCCCTACTGTGGCTTCATCCTCAGAGAGCACCACTTTGCCAGGCTCCCCGATGCTCTTACCTATGCCGAACAAACCCAGGTCTACTTCATCGGCTTTGGTCAGTCCTGACTTCTAAAAGTCATGAACACTGGCCTATTACACTTCCTCGCCTGGACATTTTATAAGTGCCTCCAATTAAACCTAATGAAAACAGAACAAATTATTTCCCTCCGCCATCTTGCCCTTCTTCCCATTTCCTCCAAGCTGCTGAATGAGCTCTCAACTCCCCAGAGCTGGCATCCTCCTACTGGCTATGCTGTGCCGTTCAGCCAACCACCATGCCGCCGACATCCCTGCTCCTCCCTGGTCCACAGCCTCAACGTTCTCCCATCCCTCTGGCTCCAAACTGGCCTCCCACTTCTCATTCCAACCTGTCCCCGTCTTGTCACCTCACAAAGGCTTCAGAGCAGTACCCTCCACTAGAACCTTCTCCCTGGTGTTGGCAAGGGTTCCTACCTGTTCTGTCCTTTCCTGAGTAACCCCTTTAGTAGCACAAAATACAGCTATCTGACAAAAAGAACAGGACTTTCAGATTATACTTAATTTTAGTTATTTTTTCCATAGTTTTATTGAAGAATAAATAGCAATGACACAGTTTCAAATCAAATTAGTAGAACAGATTCAATAATTAATACACTGCATATTGTTTTCTTAGTGGTTATTTGTTGTACAAGGTGCAGACATGATATTCTATTTACAAACACTATTAGAGCAGATCCCTCTATTCATTGAATTAAGAGAATGTAACTGTATACCTATCTTTTTTTTCAAATCTGATTTATAGGACAGTTTCAATAATTAATACTTTTCACATTGTTATCTTCCTAACGGTTATCCATAGTACAAGAAGTAGACAGGATATCCTGTTCAAACACTATTAGTGCAAATCTTTCTTCTCTAGAATTATGCAAAAGTAGCTGCATATTTATCTTAACTGTTCTGTATATACAAATACAGAATGGTCCTTCCTTTGTATCCCCCCCCCTTTTTTTTTTGTTTAGTCCTGTCAGAGATGGGTATTTTATTGGCATTCAATTATTATAGGTACTTGAATTCAGTGAAACACTCCAACACAGTCCAGCAGTCCCCAGTATTAGTGGGTTATCCACAGAAATTGTTGACTAGAGCCACTTACAGCTCAGCATATTATTATGGCTTTACTTTACAATCCTCATTTTTATACTTTTCTGCTGGATTGTTAAGACCAAGATAAAGCAAGACCTATATAATAAGATATGTAACTTTTGTACCTGATGAGGTCAGTCAAAGCCCCCAGGGTTTATCTTGTAACCCTGTACCACACTTTGTAGATCCTTTGTCAGTGTCAGCCATGTGGATGAGTCTCGGCCATTGCTTGACCAGTTGGCTCTCTGTGAAAGCCTGAGAGAAAGTTTTCTCTCCATGTGATTCTCCTTAGGCACACTATAGATCATCGATTGCATTTCTCTGTGGCTCCATAATCTCCTTGATCAGAAAATCTGGTGCACAACTGAGTTCCACAATGTTACAGTACAGGTTCTCCTATGTCCTGAGTCTTCACTGACCTTGAAAGGCTAGGGCCAAAATGTCAACTGACCTTGCAGCCCTTCCATTTCTCCAATTTTTGATCTGCAAACTTAGGTTGTTAACTATCCAGAAGAGAAGCTGATTATTACCCTGCAACAGTTCAGTTTAGCTCAACTATCTGTCTAACTATCTAACATCTAATTTTAGAACCTCGATGCTCCACATATGGTCAGTGGCTACCACAAGGGAGAGGGAAAAATCTGAAATGGTATTCTTTAGACACAAGCTTCCTGGTAACACTCTCTGCATCTGATTCTCCTTAATCCAACAGATAAGGCTCGAATCCCTAATCCCATCACTGGCCTACCAGGTCCTAGCACTGTTTCCAAGTTCACAGGCATCCACGTATCAGCCTGAGAGGCCAGGGACATAGCATTTACTAAATGTCCTTTATGCACTGAGAGGCACATATGCCACCCACACCGCCGTGCCACACTCAAGCCACCCTCACCACCTGCACATCCGTCCTCTCCCTTCCCCATCCACCTCACTGTTCCACCAAGTAGCTCCTCGGAAGGCCTCCCGGCCATTGCTTGCCCCTCCCGGGATCTCCCGGCAGAAGTAGGCTGCGCTTCAGAGCACGCCTCTCACTGCTAACGTTACTGTCCTGTCACACACCTACCGCACTGTAAGAGGCACCCCCAACTGCAAAAAACGGATTTTTCTTATTGATCTCACCAGTCTGTATCAACAACTTCAACTACTTCTCCAGTCCCACTCTCAGGGAAGTTATGAGAAAATGCCTCAAACTTCATTCATATTACTAATTACTGCCAATCCAAAATTTTGGGGCAAAATCTCACATCAAAGAGAACTGTGTCTCAATAATCCCTTTCACAACTGCTTCCCTGAGTTAGGTCTTGATTTTTATGTAGTCAGAACATCATCTGGACTTTCCACGTCCCTGTTTTGTGGTCCCTGGAAACTTCCACCTGGTTGTTCTCCTGTTTTTCTAGGCCAGCCTGCATCTACTACTTTCTTTGAGAACTGTGGAAGTTCATCCATGGCAAGAACCTTCTTGGCTTAATCTCACACTGCCCTGACTCCTCCTGTGCACACAATTAACTGGCCCATCATGCTCTCACCAGTGGCCTAGGGTTACTTATTAAATGCTATCTTCTGAACTACGAGGTCAGTTCTTCAAAGGCAAAGGAGTCCTTTGTTCGCTTGCTGTATCTGCAGCATTCTTTACTGTACTGTATATTTGTCAGGCACTAAAAATACGTATATTGGAGGGCTGGCCAAATAGCTTGGTGGATTAAAGTGCCTGCAAGCAGGCACAGGGGCCAGGAGTTCGATCCCCAGGGCTACCGTGCTGGCCCCACCCCAGGACATGCTGAGACAGCAATTGAGACTGGGCATGGTAACGCATGCCTGTAATCCCAGGTCTTGAGAATCTCTAAACAGACGGATCACTATGAGTCTAGTCCAGTAATGAGACCATGAACATCCTGTAGACCCTTCCCTAAAATACAAAAAATAAAAAATACATATACTGAAGGTTCTGTAGAATCTAAAGAATGATGTTTGCAGTTTTTATGAGTCCTGAAGATAATCATTATCAGCTCTTGTTTTCAGTATCCCAATATCTTCTTTGTTATGTCATATCTAGATGCTAAAGGGAAAACTAAAAGTGATGAGATGAACAAAAGCTATGGAACGTTCATCCACCTAATAAAAAAGGCAAAGAGTAATTAAACAAAGAATGCCGGGAGACTCCAACTTAAAATGCTGAGAACTCCTTGTGTCACCTAATAACATCAATATGGTTTTAAATTAAAGATGTGGGCGTTCATAGAATGCAGACTAATAAAAGGATAATCATGATTTCTCCTTGGCTATCAGAGGTTGGTTACCACATATATCCTGACTGGAGATCAATTTTTTATCAAGTGACAGTAAGTCTCTGTGATTTGGCCATACCCCTAGACTTTCAGGATAGGAAGATAAACACCTTGGAAGATGAACATTCCAGAATTGTGGCTGAACTTAAGTAGTACAGGAAACATAAAATCCCAACTTAGGGATGGGCAATATTTTGAAGCTATGATTTCTGTTTTGATGATGAAATACTGCACAGAATCACCCATTCTATTACAAAAGTAAAAATTTTCAGATATGGATTCAATGCTTAACTCTCCTTCCAAAATCCTTGCCATGAGAAAGATAGTATGTAAAGAACTAGGAAGCTGGAGATTTAGCTCAGCAGCACAGCACCTGCCTGGCAACTGTAAGGTTGTAAGTTTGATTCTCGGTACTCCCCCCAAAAAGAGAATTAAAGGTCTAAAATTGGGTACATCATGCTCCTTAGGGACAAAATACCAACTGATATTTAAAATTTTGTTCTCTAGAGACAGAATGAAAATAGTTTTTCCAATTCCCTTCAACAAATGAATGGCTTCTCATTTTTAAATTTTTAATGAATTCATTCATTATGGTCTTAGATCTTTATGAAAGTTGATTAACAATTTAATCTTTGATAATCAAATCATTTGACTATATCAAATGATAGCACTTCCCATTACAGAATTTAAGGGATGTGTACATCATGTGAATTTATTACAGAATGCCAGTAGCAAAAAATGCTACTAACAGAAAAGTGAATTGGAGAAAAGACTAACATGAGATAGAAAGGAATTTTAATTATAATTTATTATCATTATAGAATATCTAGGTAGGTTTTCCCAGCTCCTATTTTCGATAAAATTCTCTCTTACTGCATTTTCTTGCTTTTGAAAATGGCAGTAAAACATTTATAATGGAAAAAAAACCCTAAATTGCAAAGCTATTTTTCATTTAGGTGAGTATTAAATAATGTGCCAGATATTTATAAAAGTAAGAACAGTCTCTTTATCCTGCAATAAAATTAACAGTCTGGCTTCCCTTCCTGCCTGGTTACCTTGAGCCACACATTATGCTAAGCACTTTACCTTACTTAACTCTCTTAATGAATTAAGAGAATTAACTAAATACTTCATTTACTCCTTTTCCAGAGGAGTAAAGTACAGCTTAGCGAGATTAATTGGCCCAAACAGGATTCTAAATGCTTCTCACTTACAAATCCTTAAACTGCCTCCCATCCATCCTCTAATCTTACAGAACCCTGCACAACTTCTTTATATTTCTTCACTCACTCATAAAATAGTTATCAAATGTTTTTTCTGCACCAGGTGCTCTTCTGGGAGTTGAAAATGCAAGGATGGAAATAAAATCCCTAGTTTCAGAAAGACATAGCCACCAAAATAAAATGTATCATCATAAAGTATTTTAATTAAAACTACTAAGAAATTGATTCCAAGTTTTCAGTCTTCCAGTATGTAGTTAATGCTTGATTCTCTCCCATCCTACCCTTAAAAAAAAAAGATACTATTTAAAGAAAGAAAGGTCAGAGGAAAGATCCTCCCAATATTGCTTAATGGAAAAAATAGCATAGACAAACAGTCAGATAGTGATTGTGACAAAGATCATCTCAGATGTGAAGGATGAGAAGATTAATACGATTGGCTGCTATTGTAGGCAGAGGTCACGTGTTTACAGCTAATATGATTGGTTGCTAGTATGGACAGAGGTCATGTGTTTGCAGTTAATATGATTGGCTGCTAGTGTGAACAGAGGTCACATGTTTACAGTTAACATGATTGGCTTCTAGTATAGGCAGAGGTCACGTGTTTACAGAACCAAGAAGACCCACTTGTGTTCTACACCTTCCCTTGCCATTCCTCTAAGCCTACTTCCTGCTTCTCCCTTCCTCTCATCCAAAAGCAAAGTTAGGTGACTAACAGTAACACTCCTTAGGCCAAATTCTCATTTTAAATTCCAAGAGAGCCAAACAATAAGAAATAAAACAGTGGAAGAGAGCAGAAGTGGGTATTTTCATTTTCCAAAAAAATAACAGTTTTTACGTCACTCTTAAGCTAAAGAACTAAACTTTAAACTACTCGTGAGTGTTATGTCTACCCTGCCTTTATACTTGATTGTCAATGTGCCTTTAGTGGAGGAAAAAAATGTTCTTCATGTGTTCTTATCATTTTTGCTGACAATCTTAGGACACTTTGGTGTATCAGAAATGAACTCTTTCCTCTCTAATAGTTCAAACAATAAAAACCACCTACTAATAAGAGTAGCCACTGAATAAAAATCATATGCTGTGTGGACAATAGGGCATCCACAGCAAACTGACCATGTCCCCAAAGCAGTAGACAGTCTGAAACTGAAACAAACTAGAACATCTCATTACGTACATATCCTTCATTCCAGACGACTTTATACACAATCCACTGTAGTTCTGTTGTTGCTGCTGTTTTCATTTTAAACTTTGACTTATATTTACCTTTTAAAATTCACAGTCCCAATTTAGAACATAACAATGAATTATCAAACTTACTGTTCCTGCAAATACAACGTGTTTTAGAGAAATCAATTGCCTAATTCAGTGATTCAGAGTCACAAAATTGTACAGTACCACATCCACTGGTCTTACCTCTGCAGCTAAATAGTTTCCAGTTGCAAGATGTTTAAATCTGAACAGGCTGTTCCACTGTCCTGCACCCCCACGGCATGGGTCATGATGAACCACCTACAAATTAAAAAAAAAGTCATGACAAGAATGACAAAATGGTATTCATGTCCTGGCAAGGTACTTGCACGAAGTACCTTCCTGTTACTCCTGACCTGTCAAGCCTGATATATGTTTCATAGAGTACAATATATCAGAAGAAATTTCCATAACTGAGCCAGAGGCATGTTATAACAGCTACAACCTCACTAGGCATGCACGATGCTCAGGCCTTACATCTGCAAATACTGCCTTAATCCAAGAGGCATGTTTCTAAATCTAGAAAAAGAAATACCATGCATTCTCCCCACTCCCAAATTTGTTATTCAGATATTCATTCAACAGAAGATCATAACAGCATACTACGGACCAATTACTTTTCAAATCAATAGAGATACGGCAGTGGGCATAAAGCTTCCTTCTAAAGAAGAGTGAATTAACTAAGAAGTAGCAAATACTGAGAAGGGGACAAAACAGAGTCCATGATGGAGTAACTAGGAAAAGCTACTGTAGATATGAGAATCCACATGGGCCACTTAGAGATGACAAGGGATCTGATATGTGGATTGAGAGAATGAGAGAGATATGAGAGAGAGTGCTCAGGTGGAGAGAAGCCCAACTTCTTGGGCCAGCAGATGTGAACTATCTTAGTTATTGGCCCTTTCTGTGCATGCCTTTTACAAACACCATGTCCTTTGGTACCTGGCCTTCCAGCTGACTGTGGCCTAGGTGCTGAGCCTCTGGGCTCTCCAGTGATGGAAGAATTAGAAGGAAGTTCTCAAGCAGCTGTACATGCCAGAGAGTAGAGCGCAGTAGAAAGACTTCGGGTCTGAGTATTCACCTACAATATACTCATAGTAATTTAGTATCTTCAAGCTTTATTGACTCGTGTACAAATTGGAGTTCACTCACACACTGTTATGAAGATGAAATAGAAGGCAGACCAAAGACAATTTTTCAGAACTCTCCCTCAATAGAGTACCTTCTTTATGTTAGTACTGACTGCCCTTGGGGTCATTTTGAGTCTCAAATGCTGTGTGCCAACAAATGGAACTTTCTGATGCTGTTGGTAGACTCTAGCTTCCATAGCTTCCTCTACTTCCATAATTCTAATAAAATAATACTTACAAGCAAATTTCAAAGTGTACAAAGCCTTAGAACCCCTGGGGCCAAAACCCAACCCATCCTTTAAGGGTCAGATTTCAAATGAAACTTCTTCCATCAATTCTTGGCCAATCAGCCTAGCCTTGGTGATCTCACCAAATCTGAATTCTTACTTTTTTGTGGAAAGGCAGAAATACTTTTAAGAATCTGTTATACATGCTCATTGCAGGGATAAACACAAAGCTTAAAACTTCCTATGGATGCTAGAGTAAGGATTTCACCTATTCATAAGTGTGTCTAACAATGGCAGTGCAAACCCTTAGGACACTTCTTTGGAAATATGTAAGGGAGAGTGTTTTCATTTACCATGATGATTTTGGGGAGATGCTCTGGGCATTTAATAAGAAATAACCAAGAGAATGCTCATCCCCACATTCACAGAGAAGCCCAACATGGAGACCGTGTGTGGAACCAGTGGGCCATCATCCTCAAATTCCTCTCTGTATCAAGGAGCTGGATGCCTTCCCCAGTGAGGTTCAGGGCATGTCTGTAACTATGAAAAACAGTAGGAAGTAGCTCAGAGGGTCCTCTTTAGGGCCAGGAGTAGTGACAGTGCAAGCCTTCATGCACTGAGGACACAAGGACATGTAGCGCCTGAAGGCAGAGTCTGAAGACTCAGAGAGGGACTGTGACAGCTTCCTGTTATGCTGGAGTCCATGTGCCTCCACCCCACTTTCTTCCTCCAGTCTTCCCAATAACTCCAAAGCTAAGTTCCTACACTAAATGCCTCTTTGCATGAAATGCCTGATCCTCGGGCTGGTTAAGCAAGATGCCTAGGCTTCCTGATGAAGCATACGATGAGTAGATGCCCTGCAGCCTGCGTCTTACAAATTTCCTGCAGCACTAAGTCTACCACAAATACACAATGGCAATGCTTCAGTGCATAAGCATACTAGCAAGTTCTTACACAGAGTTACATAAAAGGTCTGATCTTTTAAGAAATTCTCTACTGAGAGGGAAACATGAATGAGATCGAAACTTTATCTCAAAACCATGAAACAACCCTCTCTCCGTTTTGACTATTCATTGTGTTAGAGAATTCCCAACTACACATTTGATGGTGTCAGTCCCAGTGCATGGTACACTCATGCTACAGCTACAAAACTAAAATATATGCCAGAAAGTTCAACACACCATTCAACAGACTCAGAACCAAATATTAAAGAAGGCAGGAAACTCACTGAATGTGATGAATAAAATTTTTAAATAATATTTCATATTAATGCTATCTTGTTTTAATTTTTTGAGGACAATGATAAGAAACCTACAGTGCAACAAGCAAATGTTTTATGACCAGTGGGAGGGAAGAGTGCCTGTAATTCTTCAGCCTTGCCCTGATGAGGGAGGCAGGCTTCCAAGGAAGTCTCCAGCCTCAGCTTCTGGCTTTGGTAGTGCCTCTCTCAGACCTGCCCAGTGTTGCTTCCTACTCCTCGGTTGGCCATAAAAGTCCTCCCCAATGCCAGACTGAAACTATGCCTCAACATGTGGTGGGATTTCAAGACACAAGCTATGTTTTCTCACGTGATTTCACTTCTACTCTAAACTATGTCACATCTCCCAGCATCCCTTTGGTGTTAGTTATATGCATAAATGAGGCTCAGTTCATTTGCATAAATGTAACGCTTGCTCGTTTTGTTTCAGGTTTCTATATTTGCCTGTTACAGCCTATTTAGTTATCGCTGTTTCCCTCTTTTGTATGTTATATCTGCTGTGCTGTCACTTCACCTCCTAGTTATTATTCAGCATCTCACAATTATCTTTGCTCTTTCTTTTTCCTGTACTTGTGCGCAATGCCTTCTGATATTTTACCACTTTTCTCAAATCCAGGGTATAAAAGGATTTATCACGGACAGACAGAAATGTTACATCTTCCAGAGTAGTCATTAACATGCTGAAATACATATTACTTTATAATATTTTCATGTAATTTCTTTTATGTATTAGAACTGGATCATTATATTCATTTCCAATCATTAAACAACATACACATTTCGGTTTATGGTGCTATGGCAAGTATTCCAAAACAAGTGCTTTGAAAAGAGGTAGGTGACAGGGGTCACAGAGATAGGTGGTCAGCAACATGAGCACCTCCCTGGCAAACGCAAGGGCCTGAGTTCAATCTCTAGTACCAAAAAAAAAGAAAAAGTAGGTGATGGATCTGAAATGCCTAAGGACCACTGTGATAGGCCAAAATGTCCATTAAATCAAGATGTAATTTATCAGCTCTTGGCTTGCTCACAGGCAATTACGCATATGTTACCTCCTTCACTGTACACAAAGGTCCTTTGAAAAATCTATATCTCACATTTTCTTCATTATTCTGCCACATTGCCACATTTAATTAATTCTTTCTAAAGGATGAACAGATTCTTAAAAAGAATCTCCTAGTTCCAATAGAAATGCTATTCCAGAAGATATGAATATTATTCTCTTCAGTGAGTGTGTACTTCTGATATTTGTCTTTATTTATTTTAGGCCATTCTACTCCTCCTTAATTCCTGGGTCACCAAAGACTTTAGTTTGATCAGCTTCAAGCACATTTCAAAAAAAAAGATTTGTGCAAAGTAAAATGCTACATGTCTTTAGTGTGTGTGTGTGTGTGTGTGTGTGTGTGTGTGTGTGAGAGAGAGAGAGAGAGAGAGAGAGAGAGAGAATGAGTGAGATTCCAAGCAGCTGAAGGAAGTAGCATCCTTGCCAACTGATCATAGCAAAGAAGGGTACAGTTTACAAAAATTATTCTGTGTTATAGGTTTATCATAAGCAATCACTATAACAATAAAGCAAACCACACAGTGGATATTATCATTTAGTCTAAGTACTTCTCAAAAGCCAAAAAAAGTCACACACCTCGATTTCCCAGAGTGCTTTAGAACTAGTAGCAGAAGTTGCTGATTGGCGTAATGTTGTGCGAAGAAAGATGTGCTGCTTCTTCTCATATTCATCACAAGTCAGAAACTTTTCTTGTTCTGCGTGAAATAATCTAACAACATCACCCTAGGAAAACATGTCAAGAAACACTGATGTAAGAAGCAGAAGTATTTTTTCAGTTTTGATTTAGCTATTTGGCCCAGAGTAATTATTTGTGCATATTAAAATATTGAGAGATGAATTCAAAAGAAGAAATAAAAATAGAAATGTACAACAACAACTAAAAACAATTGAGTCAGATAGTTAGAGCAAACTGAATGGCATATGCTTCAGGGTACTAATCAGTTTTTCTTCTGGATGGTTAACAACCTAAGTTCACAGATCAAACTTGGAGAAATAGAAGAGCCACAAGGCCAGCCAACATTTTGGCCCGAGCCTTTCCAGGTTAGTGAAGACTCAGGGCATAAGAGAACCTGTACTATAACATCATGAAACTCAGTTGTGCCCCAAATTTTCTGAACAAGGAGATTATGGAGCCACAGAAGAAAGAGATTGATGATATATAGTGTGCCTAAGGAGAGTCACATGGAGAGAAAACTCTCTCAGGCTCTCATAGAGAACAAACTGGTCAAGCATTGGCCGTGACTCATCTGCATGGATGACACAGACAAAGGATCTATAGTGTAAGGTACAGGATTACAAGATAAACCCTGAGGGGACTTCACTGACCTCATCAGAAACAAAAGCTACATCTTTTGGTATATAGGCCTTGATCTACCTCAGTCTTAACCATCCAGCAGAAAAGTATGAAAATGAGGTATATCTCATGGGGCCATAATAATAAGTTGAGCTGTAAATGTCTATAGTCAACAACTTCTTCAGATAACTCACTATCAGTATGGAATGCTGCACTGTGTTGGATTGTGTCACCGAATTCAGGCACTTAAATTGGTTTAATGACAATGGAGTGCCCATCTTTGACAGGTCTAGACAAAAAAAAGGGGTATACAAAGGAAGAATCATGATGTGTGTGTATAAAAAGTACAATTAGGATAAATATGCCATGCTTCTGCATAATTCTATGAGAAGCAAGATTTGCACCAATAGTGGTTGGACAAGATATTATGTTGGCTTCTAGTACTATGGACAAACACTACGGAGATAACAAGGTAGAAAGTATTAATTATTGAATCTGTGATATAATTCAGCTATAAAAAAAATAAGATAAGTGTATAGCTACACTCTCTTCAGTCACTGATTAGCGACATCTGCTATAATTTGTAAGTATAATATCATGTATGCACCTTGTACCACACCAAAACATTATGAAAACATTTTGCAATGTATTAAGTTATCAAATCTGTCCTGTTAATTTGTCTTGAAATTGTCTCATTGCTACCTGTTCTTCAATAAAATTAGTAATAATAATAAATAAATAGTAATAATAATAACATTAAAATGTTATACAAACTCAAAAAAATAAAATAAAATATTGAGAGAAGAAACTCAGTAAAGCATTCACAGTCAGAATTAAGTTTGCAGGGCCAGCGAGATAGCTCAGCAGACTAAGCACCTGCTTTGGCAAGCACCAGGACCAGGATTTGATCCCCAGCCCTGCGTGCCGCACCGGCTCTGCTCCCAGGCACGCTGAGCTGGAGACCAAGTCTGGGCTTAGTAGCACATGCCTGTGATCCCAGCGCTGGACAGACTGAAAACAGAAGGATCACTATGAGTCTGAACTACATAGTGAAACCGTATTCCAAATATGTAAAAAATGAAAAAAAAGAATTAAGGTTTGTGGTCTCACTGTAAATTATGAGTAGCAGTGAATTCAGCTTTTACATTTAGAATTTTAAGAAGAGTATATTCATCTCTTCCAGAAAATGTTCACCATAGCATATACTTACTCCTTTTAATACATCCTCTCGATAAGAACTAAATTTCATGAATAAAGTGATTTTCCAGCTAGTGTTGCAATTAACAGCATTCACCTATTAATGAAGAAATTTTAAGAATTATAAGATGATAAGTTCTTCCCTATATAAGAAATTATTACTTCAATTGGTAAAAGAAGAAACAAAGAAAATCTTGGACAACAAAATATGTGATATCTTCAATAAAAATATCTTCAAGGGACCACAAACAGCTAATCAGTATCTACATGTAACTGAGGCTATTAATCAGCATCATCAGGATTATGCTCATGAAACAAAGCAACAGGCCTTTCTGTTCCCCTGCCATAGGAAAAAAATCACCAAGCCCATATCCCGTCCTCTAGAACTTACCTCCTTGCAGCCTGGGTTGTCCAGAAGTTCTATGTTGCTGGCGTGTAGTGGCTGTCCCGCATTCACAGGCATCAGAACGACCTTGTCTCCTACAACAATCTGGAAATCAGAATTAAATTGCCATCTGGACACTATCTGGATCTGTGATGCTACTCGGGAAATTGAAAATAATTGCATGAGAGGCCTCATTATCGAGCTGACCCTGGTCCCTTTATCCTCCGTGAAGATTTTAGTTCATTTCTTTTTTTTTTTCTGTGAGGCAAAATAGCTTCTAATAAATGAGCACGTGGCCATGCTCCATATTGCCCCACAGTCTGGGTTCATAAAGGTCATGCAGATCTTTCTCTCATTAGCTACCCATGTCAGTTAGAGCTGTCCTAAAGTTGGTGACTTCACCTCCCCATGAGCTCATGGGCCACAAGCCCAGCAGACAGAGGGCAAGCTACCCGCCACAGTTAAACCCATCTACCTGCATATCAAAACCACGTCAAAGGCAAGCCCAAAATGTTTTATGTTTGTGATATTTCTGCAGGGGGAGATAAGGGATGTATTTGATCTTCCGCATAATCTCATAAATTTAGTAAACATTCTAATGTCATTTGGATTCAAGAAATACAAGAAGGTATGATCTAGTAAAAGTAGGTCTTCTGTTTGGGCTTTTGGCATCTGGTTCTCTCTTATTATAAACATCCAAAATTAAGATGGCTCCTTAAACCTGATGTGCCTTTTTATAGTTAGTTAGTTAGTTAGTTAGTTAGTTAGTTAGTTAGTTAGCTAGCTAGCTAGTTATGGCCGGCTCAGCCCACCTTGGGGGCAGAGCTGGTACAGCATGTGGTACAGGAAATCAAACCTCAGTCCCTGAGCTTGCCTAAGCAGGCGCTTTAGACTGCTAAGCTATCTTGCCAGCCCTGATGTTCCTTTTTAAACACAAACTAAGATGGGTTGTGGGAAGACTGCTCAAAAGTAAGTCAATGTTGATTTTTACTTATGTTACTGTATCAATGTCTACTTTATCTTAAAATATTTTTACTTTAATTGTAAATTGTGGGAATTGAAGTTACCCCTTAATGATAATAATAATTTTAATTTAGTGTATAATTTATATTCTACTGCAATGTTCTGTAAGCTTTGGGTTAATTCATACATTCTATTAACCTCAAATATTACCTATAAAATCTTTTTATATGTACAAAAGACTAGTCATACAGCCAAATGCCTCTTGAAGTCTATGATACAGCTTCCAAAGGGTCATAAAGATAGTATTTATACAGAGAATCTAATATTAATTCACTAATATCATTTAATCTTCATTACTAAATTATGTTTTTTTAATTGGAGCATGCTAGCAACACAGAATGGCAACATTAGTTTTGGAAAACTGGCTCACCCAATCAGCATATCTGGATCATTTTCAATCCCATTTCCCTCTCCCTCTCATTCTCCTTCACTTTTTGTGCTGTCAATTCTAGAATTGCTCACCATCTCAGAAATGACAACAAACTCATTGCCTATTTCATATCAATTAAATATTAAGAGATTAGTGGGAAATGCAGCTGAAGAATAAATTGAGACTCAGAGCTTCTCCATGCATCCTGACCCAATCCAAAATTAAGGAAAACAATCATCAAGAAAATCTATTAAGGGAAAGAATAAAGGAGCCAGCCAAAGCATACAGCATGTCATATTTTGTGAAAACTGGAGAAAAAAGACAGGAGTACACACCTACAGAAACATCAGCATGACTGACACTGGAAAAAGGTAGTGGAATTGGGTAGGTGGTAGAAAGGTTAAGAGAGACACTTCCCACAATCCTGGTAGTGTTTTCCATCTTTGAACTGCAAATCGGTACATCTTTTAAAATTAAATCACAAACAAAACAAATTAAGGTCAACCTGGCCTAAATATTTCAAATACCTTCCTCTCTTAAGAAAATAACTTTTTATTGAACTATTTCCTGTGACATCAAGACAACACTAGGTTGCAGAGCCACAAGAGGTTGCCAATAATATAAATTACTGGAAGCTCGACACTCCATCTTGCCAGTGTTACATCTGATCATCCAACTTCTTCCTTAAAGAACAACTGGGCTTGATTTATCATTTCATTGTTACCAAATAATTACTAACCAGTAAGCTACTATCCATCCAGGTATATTTTAGCTACATCTTCTGACTCAACACTTTCAGTTTGGCCTGTCTTCCCTGCTCTAAGTCTTACTGTTTTTTCATGTTCTATTCACTTCAAAGCATCACTCATAAACTCATCTGTATCCTTCAGCAAGCGAAGCACACAGCCAAAATGTTTCCTGATATCTGTGCCACAGCTTCCAAGGCTTTACGAGGACAGTAGTCATAAGTCCTTAGCTTTGGGGTCCTCAATTTGCTCTTGATAATCTCTACGTTGACTAAACCAGAAGAAAAATACTTGCCAACAAAATGGACAACAATAGGGTAATCAGATCAAAGGAAAAGAACAATATGTTGAAAAATAGTCCCTATTTGCAGAGAATTAATGCTTCATTATATGGATGTTGCTAATACCCTCAGGGAAAAAAAATGTAACTTATGGCCTCACCCACGGGCAGGGCCAGGTGCTTTCTGAGAAATGGTGTATGTCCTACAGGACTCCAGGGTGAAGCTACTTTGTGGCACATTACAGAAGTAGCCAACATATTCACTCATGGTGCACAAAAAAAAAAAAAAAGATGCAATTCCAAAAAGCATTTCTGCTGATTCTGTACAACAGCCACATAAAATTCAAGCTGAGACTTTGCTGAAAATGAAGAGCAGTGGAATGCCATTTGCAGCTAGTCTCCCTTTGAAATGCCACCTGGTATTGTGAAAAGCACATCGCAACAGGAATCGAAACATCAGGGTTCTAGTTCCACCTCTGCAAGAAATTCAAGGCATATAATTTATTTTTAAATAGCAAAATCTCCTTCATACAGAGTCTCCTTCCTTAACACCTCAGATTTTCTGGCTTCTTTGCACTTTTAAAATCTACCATCAAGATAGAGAACTCATATCTGCTTTGACCCAAATTGAAAATAAAAAATTAACTACTCAATCATGAGGAGACTAATGAAAATGAAATACCGATGCTCTCGGCTCATGGTCGTCTCGAATGAATTTCTAAATATTCAACAGCAAGCAAAAGCTTTCTATGCAGGTGAAAGTTAAAGAATATATGAATCCAAAACCATCCTCAGCAGAGGATATATTAGAAAATAGAACGTATTCTCTAATGTTTATTATCAAGATACATCTAAGTAGTAGAAACCACTGATTTATGAGAATCTGAGCACCTTTCTCAAGTATCCCTCGTTCTTGCACCTGATCTAAATCACAAAATATTTTGTTGAATACATTCAACCTAAATCACAACTAGTCAACTAACTGCTCATAGTAAATGATAATTTCTAGCCATTCTTCTAACCATTGCAATTTCGTCTTAGTTTAATATGCTGGTAAAGACAATGAGTAATGGCTGAACCACTTTCTAGAAAGTGATACTATTTGCAACTGCCCTCAGGAAGATTATACATACAATGTATTTTTTAGTGAAGGGTCTACAGAATCACTACACAGAGAAGACTTGTAGTGATCCTCCTATTTTCAGCCTCCCAAGCACTGGGATTAACAAGTGTACACCACCACGCCTAGTCTCAATTGCCACCTCAGCCATGTCCTGGGGGTGGGGCCAGCATGGCATATATTTGAGAAAAATATTATGTATTCCTGGGAAAGAAAATGAGGGTTACAACACAACCACATGGCTGTGGGTGCTCAGGTTTTTCACAGCAACCTTAGTGACACACAAAGGCTACACAGTAGCAAGCAACAACATGCTATTTTGGCAAAAAAAAAAAAAAAAAGCAACGTGGAGGTTGTTGGAGCCATGCTGCAGGGAGCACACCTAGATAAAGACAATCCATATGCCCACACTGAATTCTGCCAAGATGGAGCATTTAAGTGGTGGCTTCTGCTTTGCTTCATTTTCGACTACAAGTAACTATTTGACATAGTTCATCACATTCAACTCCCTAGTGGCTCTGTAAAGTGATTGGGAAAGTGGGCAGGTGACAATGAATAAATAAGAGTGAATTAGTAAAATCCACAGTTAATCTAAAGACCTAAACCTATCCAATCCTTTATCCACTCTTTCTGAATGTGGGATCAGGTTTTGTTCGTTTTGATGTTTAACTCTTACGGAGCACTGGGAGACTGAGACACTACTCAGTGAGACACGGTAAGGAAAAGAAGCATTTTATGCAAGATCTGAAAGACATGAGTCATTCCCATACTGCATGGCTGAACAACTGAGTTGCCTGTAAGTGACTACCTGCCAAATTAAAATGCATAGCATGCTCACAGCACACATCACTTGGTGCCAAAAGGAAAACAAACAGGACTTGCTGTTGTAAGAGCTGCAACACAAGACTTAAGATGTACTGCGTTCCTTCATGCCATGCATCCCCCAGGCCTTACCAAAGAAAGATATCACCAGAGAACTTACTAAGCAAAGTAACTCATGAAGGCTGCCTCCTGTGGAATTAAATGTGTATTCTGAAATTCACTGGAAAATACACTCACTACAAAAAGAAGACACCGCTATGGTAAGAAATACCCACAACATTTAAAATGTAATCGAAGGGTGGACTGAGAAAACTGGCAAAAGAATTAACCTTTTCACTTTGACTAGATGGTGTTAATTTTTAAAATCTCCACCAGCCCCAATATTTGTAAACTGTTCTATTTATGACAGTAACTTCATAGTCAGGGTCAACCAGCATTTATTAGACATTTCCCCAGTGCCAGAGGCGGTCAACTAATATTTATCACACTCAAAAATATCAAATGATGGATGCTACAAGGTCATTTCATATAATTTTATGTGACAATATGCACAAATTATTTTAAATATAACAGTCATCAATAAGTAGAGGCACAATGCACAGCTTCTCTTACGTTGACATCTATTAGAATATACAGGCTGTAAGATGCTGGCCATGGACCAGGAATACTGCAGTGACCTGTGGTGCTATTCTATTAGTTCTCACTGGGCAGACATCACTGGCTAATCGCAGCTACTTGCCTTACACACATGCTCCCTCCATTCAAGGCAAGGAGATAACTTCTACCTCTCTAAGAATGCCTCAGCCAGTATGAAGGTGGCCTTAAGCTCTTTCATCCCAGCTCTAGCCTGGCAGGTGCTGCTTTTCAATTAATCTGCATTCTGTCTTTTGATGATTTCTGAGCACAATCTGCATGATAAATAAATCATTTAGCCTTGTAAAGATATTCACAAAGAAACAACATATTGATTAAAAGCTCTCGTTCTTTGTATGCTCTGGACTCTCTTCCAGAGTAAGACTGGTTTTTTTTTGTTTTTTTGTTTTTTGTTTTTTGTCTTTTTGAGACAGGGTCTCACTATGCAGTTCAGGCTGGCCTCGAGCTCACTTTGTAGCTCAGGCTGGTCTCGAACTCACAACAATCCTCCTGCCTCAGCCTCCCGAGTGCTGGGATTACAGGCCTGCGCCACCACGCCCGGCTTAGAGTAAGACTGTTTTTACAAGCTATCCTCCCCCCTTAATTTGATATTTACGCACATTGTCACCCTCACTTCTCAGCTTCCAGAAGGGATGGATATAAAACCAGGATCCTTCATTTCCTGCAGCATCCAAAGACACTCGCATGGCATTCTTCTCCAGTAACGCAGGCAATCTCTTGTTGACAGTCAGGTATTTGTTGCTTTTTATATGTAGTAGCTACAGAGAAAAGACATGCATTACTACCTTTATTCCTTGGTCTCCTCTGTTAATTGTGTGTGTGTGTGTGTGTGTGTGTGGTGTGTGTGTATAATTTTTTCAAGCTAACCCTTCCTTAGGTTCCTCTTCATCTCCACCCAGTTCTCCTCCATAATGAAACGGGCACATGAGGAAATAAACCAGAGGACAGAGGAGTGCTTTTCTTTTTTGTCCATCTACTGATAATTAATGGACTAAAACCAGGCTTTCCCAAGCAGACCTAAAATTCCCCCAAACCACACCTTTTCTCAATGCCTACAAAAACAGAGAATAATAAAGGAAAACCTAGAAACTGAGCTAATGGCCATCCCAACTAGCACACTAACCGTCCTCGCCAAGGTCAGCCCTGCTTTCCTCTGAGAGGACGCAGCTATATTTCCTAACTTGGCTCTGTGCTTTCTTCAAGAGGAAGCTGCCCTTGCCTCCTCTGAGGGCAGAAACACTGCTCAGACTTTTTTATTGTTGTTGTTGTTTGGATTCTATGGATAAAATCTTTCTAAAATATATTCCTATTCAGTAAAAAAATCAAAACAAGATAGAGCAAGCCTCCTATCTATTGCTAAAATCATTTCAAAACAGAATGGTCACTGAGTACCTAGCTTTGAAAAGGAAAGTAGTTCAAACATAAAAGGCAAGTTCTTGAATTGAAAAAAAAAAAAAAAATTAGCTTTTTAAAAAAAAACACACATCATACCTTGGGTTCTCATTTGACCAGAAAACAACAGAACCCCTAGTGAGCTGACCCCAACCCTCTGGGTTCTACCATGTTACAACCCATGGCTTGGACAAGCCCACACTGGCACTTCAGTTACTCAACAAGGAACTTAAGCTCCACTTGACGGACTTAAGGATCAAAACTCTGTTTCTGGAGGATTGCCCAAATGGCACACAGCCTTCCCCAGCCAAAGATATCACACTGTCTATCATTACATTAAGTTCACCTTCTGGAAGCTCCAACCCTATGCTCTTCATCTTGTCCCATAAAAGAACTGCTTGCCCTGTACTCTGGCATGTTGCCACTGGTAAACAGCAAAATACCAAGAGATATTATTTTTGAAAACAGCTTCATGAAGTACCTCATTGTGGTACTTATTGCAGGGAAGTTATTAAGGCTATTGTTTACTGTATTAAACAGTGTCCTCTTTATGACTATTCTTGGGAGAAACACTTCCCTGGTCCTACTGCTAGGAGTGGAATAGCTTCTAGACCTGAGATTTTGTTATGTATCATGGGCCTCCTACCAGTGCTGTAACACACTGTACTTCCCTGTGGCTGAGCAGGCAGGAAGGCTTCGGGCCAAAGTTTTCAGACTTCACAACACGGTTTTTATGAACATACCTCTTCCCTAACCTCAGCTTACTCATTCAGTCATTCTTTTTCCCTCTGATCCAATAGCCTTAATTATTTGTATTTTATATTTTGTGATGTGTATTTTAGGGTTTTTTGTTTGTTTTTTGTTTTGTATTTTAGGGAAAGGTCTACAGGATGTTCAGGGTCTCACTACTAGATTGGACTCCTAGTGATTCTCCTGTTTACAGCTTCCCAAGAGCTGGGATTATAGGCACGTGCCACCACACCCACTCTCAATCACCATCTCAGTGCACCCCAGGGGCGGGGCCGGCACAGCAGGTCCAGGCATTGAAACCTCTGGCCCCTGTGCCTACTGGCAGGCCCTTTAATCCGCTATTTGGCCAGCCTATGTAGTGTATATTTTGGAAAATGTTTTACATTTTTGGAACAAGGTGGGGCATTTACTAACAGATAACCAAGTAGAAAAGATAAACAGCTCTAAAGGAAGCACAGCCATGGAATGCAGCTGAGATAAACCCCTACACATACAAATTCAAATAGGAGACCTTCTGGCAACAATCCAGTGATGACCCCCACAGTGCAATTTGAAAACCTTCCCCTCCCTATAAAATGAAAAGATAACATTCCCCATGTTGAACATTAACTTCATTAATCTAAAGGACTATTTCTGATAGGCCCTTGCAAATTATTTCCCCAATTTCTTCCTTTTGAGGTAATTATGTGAACATCTAGATACATTATTTCTTTAAGTTTATCCATCAGACTTAATAGTTGTCTTCAGTGCCTGGGATGGAAGCCAGGCATCACACACCCTAGCCAAGTGCTCCACCACCAACTAATCCAGACCTATAATCCCAGCTTGTTCTTTAATGCACAGCACCGTACAAAAGTGTCCACTACTCACACTAGGTGTAATTTCCACTGAAGAACCAACTTTTTTTTAAAATGTATTTGGTTGTTACAGGGTCTCACTATGCAACTTGGACTCATAGTGATCCTCCTGTTTTCAGCCTCCCCCACGCTGGGATTATAGGTGTGTGCCACCAAGCCCAGACTCTGTGGCCAGATCAGCCCCCCATGGGAGGTAGTGTGTCCGGGCGTGGCATGTGGTGCCAGGGATCAAACTGCAGTCCCTGCACTTGCCTGAGCTTGCCTAAGCAGGCGATTTAGTCTTCTGAGCTCTCTCACCAGCCCCCAAGAACCAACTATTATATCTCAATATTTTCATGAGTTTTCCATTTTAACCCATATGGACAACTTGGAAAATTACCCACAAAATATCCACCCTTCTTAGAGAAAATAAATAGAAACTTACTTGTATAACATTACTGTATTTCACAATTTCTCCCAACAGCTTCTTATTCTCTGATTCATTTTGTTTTTGTTCTAGCTCTGCAGCATGCTGTGATTACCAAATATTCAGTGTGGAAACATAATAAACAGAAGATAGCAAGCGACAAAGAAATAAATATTTTTAGTAACAAGAATAGAACCACAAATGAAATGGAACAGTTGCTTTATTCTTTGAAGCTTGGGGAGAGAGATGGAAAGCGGATAATAATTAAATTAATGATCATAACACAGTGGGAAAATTACTCAATTTATGCTGAAATGCAGCCAAAAATGTCTTGAGGCACTTTTATATTAACAATTCCAGAAAAGTGCTAGGTTTTTAGACTTACAAGATTACTGTAAGAAGGAATGTTACTAGAAACACCAACCCAGATAGCAGGTGAACTGCAGAAGATGAAAAGCTATTTTTAATTCTGAAAATAACAGGAGTTTTAATGATACAAAATTAAGGCCTATTCAATTTACACTCTCCAAACCAGGAACTATAATCTTTCAAATATTTTCCCCAACTCTTTCAGACTGAAAAAAATAAATTGAGCACAAGGTCAGGTAAAAACACAACTAGATGTAATTTTCACCCAGAAATTCTGAACTGGTTTTACATTTGCTGTGAAGCTTGAATTAGTCTGGCACACCCTAAAAAAAAAAAAAAAAAAACAAGCAATAGGAATGTGCTGCCTACACTCCAGGAATAAGGTAGTCACACCCTAAAACTTAAAAACTCTCTATGTTTTAATGTATTGTTATATCCACCCGAAATCTCTGTGTACTGTGTGAGACTCCAAAACTAAGAAGTTGGGAATAACGAAAACATCTTTTTGTGACTGCTGTTCCTGGTCCAGTCTAAACAAGACAAATGCAGCCTGGCACATACCTGGAGCTTCTTCAGCAAGGCAGCCTCTGTGTGGTTCCCTTGTTTGGCTTGCTTCGCTTTCCAGTACTGCTTCTGGGCAGAATATCGATTCATAGGACACACCTTGAAAAGGCAGTCTGTGACAAACCAACAAACAAAGACACTTAACTAAGCTACTAGCATTTCTTAGCTACTCTTACAGCCTCATTCTACTTCACAAATCTGAAGATTTATGAAGTATAAAGAACATTAGACAGTC
This sequence comes from Ctenomys sociabilis, assembly GCA_004027165.1. Classification (NCBI taxonomy): domain Eukaryota; kingdom Metazoa; phylum Chordata; class Mammalia; order Rodentia; family Ctenomyidae; genus Ctenomys; species Ctenomys sociabilis. The sequence continues at coordinate 61,257 of PVKA01010592.1, forward strand.
ATATAGATCATCCTCTGATCAACCCTTAAATTCCCTCTATAACATCCTTTTCAAATAGTGATAGAAATTATCACTACAATAACCCTTTGTTCACTGGTCATTTGGAAGAATACTTTAGCCAATGTTTTTGGTAAAGGAAGCCAATTCATGTGATGCTATACAGCATTTCTTAATGATAAGGAGGGAGACCCGGGCTTAGAAAGAAAATAAATGAAACAGAACCCTCATTTGGCCTTATCCAATTAATATTTTTTATTCTATGTCCTGCATCACTGCAACTTTGATAGCTACAGTGATGCAGGACATAGAAGCAATCACAGCTGGATAGCCATCCATTCCTCAAGTTTCCAAATACCAAGGGTGATGCAGCATGGGAATCTGGGAAAGCGGGTGTCATGAGGGAAAAAGAAAGCAACCTATCTATCTTTTCTTTTACTTCTTTGTGAGAAGTAAAAATAACATCTGGATTTTCTATATCACTCTTTATTACAGAATGACAATTGATCTTTACTCTAGATTGAAATCCATTCTATAAGTGTATAGAATCATTCACATATGAGAGAATTAAGGTCTCCATTCTTCATCACTAAAAACAACAATAACAACAAGAACAGCAACAACATTTATTTTAGTTTTTGATCAGCAGAAAATCATTCTCATGAATATGAAGAAAATCCGATCAATGCAAATATTCATGTGACCACATTAATGACTATTGGAATAGCATGAGTGGGGGCCAAGGAGATGGCTCAGTGGAATAAGCGCTTCCCTGGCAAGCACAAGGGCTTGAGTACAATCCCCACTTCCACCAAAAAAATAAAATTAAATTAAACTGTTTCTTTAAAAAAAGGAATAGCATGAGTTTGAGAAATACAACTGCAAAATATTTACTTAAAGATAACACAAAACAGACATTGTCAACTGCTACAAGACTCAGACACCATCAAAATTACAATATGATATAGAAACTACCACCAAGCACACGCATGTACAAGCCAAAAACACCTAAAAGATGGTCTCTGTGACACTGTATCTCAGAGGCCCTAGCAATTATTTACCATGTATTAGCAACTGTAATAAATTATACAGGGCTGGCAAAATAGTTCAATGGATTAAGCGCCTGCTTAGGCAAGCACAAGGACCTGGGTTCAACCCCCAGCATCACGTGCCATGCTGGCCCTGCCCCCAGGCATGCGGAGCTGGTCGCCAAGATTGGGTGGGGTGGTACACGCCTGGAATTGCAGTGCTGGGGAGGCTGAAACAGGAGGAGCGCTATGAGGCCCAACTGTATAGTGAGACCCTTTACCAAATACACTAAAAAAGAAAAAAAAACTATACAATGATTTTTGAAGCCCAAATATAAAGATTGTTCACAAATACTGCTGAAAGCATGCTCCTGATTTAATGCAAGATTATTTTGACCATTCAGTATCAGGCAAGTGACAAAACTCCACACTGTTTTTTTTTGTGGCCAAAATACAAATCCACTAAGACAGCAATATGCAATGTATTAATTATTGAACTGTCCCACTAATCAGTTTTGAAACTGTCTCATTGCTACTTGTTTCTCAATCAAATTATTAAAAAAAAAAAAAAAATACAAATCCATGTTCAACCAGAACTGAACTCTAGAATCTGCATGAAAAGAAACTTATTCCTACATGAATGGAAAAACAGAAAATTTATGTTCCCTGTTACTATAGATTCCTGATACAGCTCATTAAATAAAGGTCTTTTGATGAAGAAAAAAAAATTTTATAGCTTCCAATGCTCTCCAGTAGCACTGCTAACTCATGGTATATTTGGGTAGCTGAATAACTCAACTGTGTTAGAGCCAAACACGTCTCACCTTGTGGTTGGGACCACTATGGAGCCAAACACTGGCCAGCCCATGGCCCAAGTTTACCATAATCATCATGAAGGGACTCTGGCCCTACACTCCCAGGCTTTGGACTCGAACCTCCTTCCCCAAAATCTCAATCTAATTGAAGTTTCACAGTGGAACTCAGAAAAGGAGCTACAGTCCGAAAGATGAGTGTAGCCAAGTTTACCAGGAAGGGAAGCCAGAAAAGCCGAAGGAGAAGAAAAGAGAGAGCTAATTTTTAAAGACCCAATACCAATAGTAACTCAGCACATGACTTAGGGGGCCCAAACGCAGAGAGAAGAGAGCTCTAAACAGAGCCAACAACAACACAAAGGCACAGAGGAATTCTGGGAACTAGTAACTGCAAGAAAACTAGTACTTGGGCTTTGAAATGAAAACGGAGTGGTAGGATAAGGTCAGGACCTGAAGCTTTCTTTATGTTCTAGCATGAACTACATTCCACCGAAAGTGCTGAACTCTTCAAGAGTTTTAAGCCCTCACAGCATATGAAGTACGGGGCAAGAAAACCAGCCTGAAAGCCCACTGTAGCATGATGAGAACCACTGCATATTTGAGTTGGGGCCGGTCAGCAGCTTCAAGGAAACCACCGGTTAAGAAGAAAAGTAGCTGGCCCAACAGGCTTTTTAATAACACAGTAGACGTGGGGCTAGGAAAAGGATCAGGAGTGGGGAGTAGGTTGACCAGATAACCACGTCCTGCCAGCA